>CAKNEV010000036.1:0-140401 GCA_930272055.1 Rhizopogon roseolus
CCTTCGAACCATACCATAACTGGAGTCGCAATCTGGCCCGTACGCGGGGGCAACGTTATATCGATGCCTATGGCTGGTTCCTGGCTTACAGAACTAAACAATCGTAATTCGCAGCTGTGGTCTGTCGCCAAACAGCTATTTGAAGCCATCGATTTCATGCACCAACACGGCGTCGCGCATCTGGACCTGAAGCCGGCCAACATCATCATCCCCGTGAACGGCGGCCGTCTGACTATCATCGACTTCAACAGGTCTGTACGCGTCAAGGGTATCGATGACATGTTCAGTGGCGTTGTCGGCACTGATGGATATATTCCCCCTGAAGTCAAAGCCAGTCGTGGCCTCTACAGCGCAATCCGTGCGGACTTGTGGTCCTGTGGGAAATCGTTACACGAACTGTGTGCTTCCTGTTGGCCATCTGCTGATCGCGACGCGCTGCTCGAGATATGCCGGCAGCTTATGAATAAAGACCCAGAAAAGAGACCGACGATGTCGGATGTATTGGAAAGGATGTCCAATTGTAAGGTTGATAATACTGCACTGGACCACCCCGGGTAATTTACTCCATTTTGCGCGCATCTCATGCGAGCACTTATTGACTTTTTTTCTGAGCAGTTTTTCCTCTGTCGGCCCGCCAGCAGTGAGTGCATGAGCTGGACACGACATGTATACTATGTTGGGTCATGTTTTACTCTTATGTTCAGTTGAAGGGGCTCAAGAGCTCGAGTACCCCCTGATACCACTCTCATGTACAAATAAGAATCACTCATTCATTGTATATACCTCAACACGCCATACCTGCTCGAGCACCAATAACATCTTTGTACGGGTTAAACGATCTGATGTGTGTTGTGACATGCAAATGATATCTGGTTCACGACAGCACAAAGTTTCAACCACATAAGAATGAGAAAGTCGCTGGTATGCGTGTAAAGACTATGAGATATTGAAGGATAGCGGTAGTGACAAAAGTGGAGCGTCGACATTGCGGTAGCATGAAGGTCTAATAAGCAGATATGTCACTTGGAGTTGGTCATGGAAGATGACAAATTCGGGTCCTGAACTACGACGACGTCACTCGCCGTCATTATGGAGACTTGCACTATATAAGTTGAATTAGAAGCTGTAATGATAGGTCGAGTCTGTGTCAACATGAGTAGTGAATATGGAGATGACCGCCAACCAAGACCCCCTACAAAGAGCTGTCCGTCCCCCTCCCGTTTTCTCTGAGGATCTTGACCGACTGACCAACCCTAGCGCCTAGAATGCGCAAAGTGTCGGTCAAAGAAAGCGACGTAGCAACAGCGAACTATCCACCTCCAGGTGACAGTAAGTCATTCCACTCCTTTGTCACTTCCCCTCACGCAGTGCTGTACGCAGCAACATCGTCAGGCGGTTACGGCTCAGCTAATTCATTTTCTCCGGCCGCCCAGCGCGGAATACCACTACCACTTATGGATGAGACGTCTTCCCCTCGAGGAGATCCGAAAGTTGCTATCTCGCAAAGCACAACTAGGATAGACCTCACTTCCGAACTACAGGATGCCCAGCAGGGTGTAGATCATGCTAGCAGGCGCGAGATGCGAGAGCATGGCGAGTGGGGCCCTGGCCTGAATCCGTACGGCCAGACCACATTTGAGTCCCACGAAGAAGCGCGACGAGGGTTGGGCGAGCGGTATGGAGGCCATGAAGAAGCATGAGTATCCTGCCCCTATTGCATATCGAGAAGAGTCCACCAAGGTACCGCGCATGTTGAATTAGAATCAGTAGTGTTACATTAGCAATTAGAGGGACTACATACAAATCAGAACGATCCATCGTTCTGAGCCAGTCATTTCAATATTTTGTTCACAACCCTCCAACGCCACATGCTAGAGTGCTGATGTCAGGTTGAGCCAATATCATGATAGCCACAACTCTGGGACAGCGTTCCGCAAAGATCACCATCACCAGGCCGTATATACCCCAACATAGCTTTCCGTCATCTAGGTGAGCGTAGAACGGATATTGTAGATTGAAAATTGCACAATGCAAAATGCAGCGTAGCATTATGATTTTTAGGAGGTTACACATCTTAGCAGGTTCACAAATGTTGCTTTTCTACTGCCTCATCATATCAGTATTTCTCTCACCTAGAAAATAGGATGCCCATCGCAAATATTGGATTGATAGTAATTGTCACCAGAAGAAAGGTCTCGTTTGAAAAGTAATTTGTTGTTCGGCACTGCAGGAGGATAGAGCTTGTTCATTCCAGAAGAACGACTGCAGGAAGGCCCGCATCCAACCTGCATCAGGTGAGAATTCAGCAGATGCTTTGCAGTGAAGGCGGCGGCAGTGGCAAGGTTCCGACTGTGGGATTCCATTGCTAGATATGTGCATGCTTGGATTCAGAGAGTACAGCAAGTCGACCGTCAACGTTAACACTCACCTTTAAGCTGTTTATTACATGTCTTACCTGCGTAGTTGGTTCACCCTCGATACTTCAAGCTCTGTGAGCAATGTTGAACCAGATAGCTCTCACCCAACGGTGTCGCTCTCGGTCCCAGGATCATTCAATGAGGAGGATGAAGACGATGGATCGGAAACGGCAGGCGAAGACGATGTGCCTCCCGCTTTCCCCGCGATAAACAGTGCGCAGCGCGCTGCTGCGTCGTCCTCCTCCACATCGAACTCCAGTATACCAACAATACTCACTGATTCAGTATTGATGCCCCCACCGCCTATACCAAGCCTTGCTACACGCCAACTAGGTGTTCCGCCTCCAAAGAATTCATCATCCCTTCTCTCACCTATGGCTACGACTCAGCCGCCGAGAAAACCTTCTAAGCGAGAGAAAGTGGCCTTGGCGCCTGGATTTGGTCCTCTCGATTGGGGGAATCTCAAAGCATCTGGCCAAAACTTACGAGTGAGCACGCCGATGCATCTTTAACAGACATATAGTAAGCCTTTGTAGGGTGTTGATACATTACTGCGCATACCACCATCTGTGCTTAAGTTGCATAACAAGAAAGATGATGCTTGGACAGCGATCAATGGGAAAGTATATAATATTTCACCCTACCTCCCATATCACCCAGGCGGTGAGAAGGAGCTCATGAGAGTGGCTGGTAGAGATGGGACGAAGTTGTTTTGTGAGTGCATATCATTCCTTCGTATGGACTACACGATTGAACTAGATGACTTAGCACTGACTCATGCGTGGGTAAATGCGGACTTCATGCTCGACACATGCCTGGTCGGGTTTCTAGCCCCAGAACCAAGCTCATAGATTGGCAACATGGTGTTCCGTGCTGTGCACCTGCTTACACTGCAGTTAGAATTACGGAGCATCCCTCGATATCTGTATCCAATAATATATTGTGGCACACTTCTAGCTGGAACGCTGACAGATGAAACATGTGGAGATTCGGTCCGTGACTGTCTGTATGTTCATTTTCTGCTCATTTTATTGCAAAGTACTGACGTAGAACTCGGGAAATCGATCGTAGTAGTATTTGGCATCAAGCTCACTGTAACGCCAGTCGAACAACCAGAAGCTAACTACTGTAATTCTGGTTTTGGTCGCAATATCAACAATTCGGAATGCAATTGGAATGTGCTCTGAAAATATCGCGTCCAGAAAAGGCAATAGTCTAGGGCCTCATATCGCCAATATGTTGTTGGTTGCGCAATAAGAACACCACATGCCGCAAGGGGCTTATGAGGATCGCCTGACCACCTTCATCCATATAAAAGTGCGAGAAATGTGCGCTACAGCCAATATCACTTTTCCCCCTTCCAAACCGACAAGCATGGCACCAGTAGCAACTAATGAGGAACGCGGCAATGCAACTGTTGACCGTATTGCAGAATTGAAGAAGGCTCGGGTTAAGCCGATAGAGGAAAGTAAACTCGTAAATCCCTTCTACTCACCCAGTGCTGGCAACGAGAACGACAACGATTACCAGTATGCCAAGTACAAGGTGAGCAACCTTTCAATGATTTCAGCCACGCAATCGCTCATATTTCTATAAGCCCTACTTCCCTGTTGTGAATTGGAAACCACTTGCAGAAATTGATGTAACCGACTGTGGCCACTTTGCAGACCCAGACAAGAAAGCTCTCTTCAGCGCTGCACAGAAAGTGAAACACCTTACACCTGCCATTGGCACAGAGCTTGTTGGTATTGACCTCCGGCAGCTGACAAATGAGCAGAAGGATGAACTGTGGGTACCACATTCCACATTGTAACTATATTTTCATGCAGCTGTCTTGCTAGTGCCCTCCTTGTTGCGGAGAGAGGCGTCGTTTGTGAGTAGATTTGAATTGCATTAAAGAGATGTTACTTCGAGAACTAACGTAACTTTTACCTGACTTAGTCTTCAGAGACCAAGCGCTTAATGTCTACGAGCAGCTCGACATCGCTAGGCATTTTGGACCCCTTCACAAGCATGCAACAACCCCCATTCCTCGGGAGGGACTTGAGGAAGTGCACGGTGAACCAAATTGTTGCTGAATGATTTTGACTTATTAATTTGACCTTCAGTCGTTTACAATGACGCTGCACGACGCCCTGATGCTAGCGCGTTTTCGAAGATTGAGCTTTGGCACAGCGACGTGACATACGAATTACAACCCCCGAGCACCACTTCTTTGAAAGTGATTACGGGTCCCGAGTACGGTGGTGATACGCTCTGGAGCTCCGGGTAAGTAGCGAAGATGACTTACCGTCGAAATAAGACCTAACAATAGCATACAGTTATGCGCTTTATTCCTCCCTCAGCCCAGGCATGCAGAGATATCTCGAGGGCCTCACAGCTCTGCACAGTGCGGTTGCGCAAGCAGAGGGATCTCGTGCAGCTGGCCTCCATGTCCGTCGTGAGCCGATCGAAACTGTACATCCTGTCGTTCGTGTCCACCCAGTAACTGGTTGGAAGAGCGTTTATGTCAACCCTGGCTTCACACGTCGCATTCTTGGTGTCCCCAAGGTCGAATCCGACACCATTCTCAACTTCTTGTTCCATCAGATTGCCGAGAATGTTGACTCCCAGGTACGTTTCCACTGGGAGCCGAATTCAGTTGCTTTCTGGGACAACAGGGTAAGTGATTGTCCAACTTTCTCCTCAGTGACGAACTTAAAGTTGACCTGATACTAGATTGTCACTCACACTGCAACCTTTGATTTCTGGCCTCAAACTCGCCACGCACTTAGAGCCACGCCTCATGGTGAGAAACCTGAGTCCGTTGAAGACTATGAGAGCCGGACCGGAAAAGTAGCGAAAGACCGCCAGATTGAGATCTGGAAGCAGCAGGGGATCGAGGTACCACAAGAGCAGAGTGGTCCGTCTCCGGCGCTCGGATACCGTGACTGAGACCAAGCCAATAAATGCGTATATTCAACTGTTCTAGCGTCGTTTCCGTCTCCGGTGGAAGGAAATGTGCGCTGTTGTACAATAAATTTCATTGACTATGCGTGTCTACAGTTATCCATGTATGCAAGTAGTTTAAATTCTTGAGCTTCACCAATGATCTCAGCAATCACCTACTCGTACGCCACACATCATGTAGTATGGTTTGAAGCAAACAAACACACGCAGATCTCTGAGATCAACTTTCAACAAGTACTGGGTGTATGGTATACGGGATGGTGCCAAACTTAATCTTGAATGTTTTTCTTCAAGTTGAAGGAACTTCTGAATCACTTGACAAATGCATGACTATCCTTGCAATGTCCACAGCAATCCGAGGAGATCGATTAGTGTCCTTTCTCGAACACCTGGATGTCCCGACATCATAATATGACACGAAGGCAGTGTTCAGGGTGTTCATATACAATTGATACGCAACTTCTATTTGGACAGCAATTATGCTATGCGTGATGGTCTTTCACATTACTTGTACCCCAAGAGTCAAGGTAGAAGCCGAGGCTACTGATACACTCAACTGGTGGATGAGTGAAGTAAAGTTGTAGAAGAGATCTTTTCTCTCGTTTCTTGCTTCCACCTCTATTTGACCATGATAATGCTGCTCGTGACGGGCCTATCATTGTTCTCACTGCAAGCGAGTTGTCGTGCGATGCCATCGTCGTTCCCCACCAATACTCTTCAGTTCACGTACGACTCGTCCCTGGTTTCGAAAGACTCATGCACTCGGTGAACGGACTCCGACGGACAGTTAGACAAGTGGCTAGTCCTGAGGATAAAACGAGCAAAGCTGGTGGAAGCCCTTCGAGAGTTATGCCCTGTGGTTGAAAATCTAACCAGATGGGCTCGATGGTGGTGTCCTACTTCAGTCTTCCATTGCATGCTGTTGGAGAGGCAAGACGGAACAAATCTTTCGAGGCTATACATTTCTTTCCGCTTACTGCGCTCACCAGGGGTCGCAGAAGTCATGATAGATCTAAGCCCGTGCTTTTGCTGCCATTGGTCTTGAGCAGGATTTGAATTTGCTTGAGCCTGAATGGAATTAGTGCAGAACGTCGTTGTGATCACGTGTATGGCCCGTGCGTTTGCTTACGTGATGCGTTGATTGGTTGTGCGGAGTGGGTGAAATGTAGTGTCTGACCCGCTCTTTCACCTATTTGCAAGGTTCTGCGGTAAATTGCCAAAGTTGTGAGATGTGGATGGCGTACTGACAATCATTGATAGGCTTCAATAATCAGCTAGACCCGAATGGCAGCTGTCGACCTCGTCCTTCGTCGTTCTTCCCGAATAGCACAGCACCCGCATCACCCTTACGCGCACACACATGTATCTCCAAAACGACCACACGGAATCGAACATGACGTTGATAGCAACGACCAGCTCACTCCCCGTGCACTGAGAGCCCTCAAACGACAACGACTGACTCTTGACTCGGATGGTCTTCCACTACCACAGATAGAGTCAAGGAAGAGGCGCAAGGAGAATGATAACCTAACCACCGGTCCTCTCAAGGAGGTGCGTCGTCGCATGCGCCACGTACGAATCAGAACCCGTCCTCAAAACCTATCCAAGCCACGTCACATCACCCCCTCTCAGCCCATTCTTCAGTCTAAAATTTTAGCGCCCAAGGACGATGACCCCAAGGATGCGCCACTCACCGCTCCCCCTCGCTCACCATCACCCATACCTCATTACCGACCACCATCTCCAGTTCCAATAACCCCGCAATCCTCCGCAATCCAGTCACGGTCACAATCATCTTCACAACTTCAGTCTGAACCTCCCCCATCTCCGAATCCTAGCCAATCAAATCCCCAGCCCTCCCCGTCCCTCCACCAATTACCTATACAAGTTGACCTCGACTCACTCATCCCATTAGATCCTCTACCTGAATTTCTTCCCCATGATGCTCCGTATACGGATTCCCCCAGCTATAGCTCTGTTCAAGTACACGACTTTTCCTCTGGTGGAGACTTGAACTTCTCTTCGAATCCCAATCCCTTCAATACACCCCAGAGCTCTGCATTTTCATCTCCGGGCACATTCGGGTCAAACCACAATGCATTTCCCTCCAATACCAGCAGCTTCTCCAATGGCTTCGGAACCCATTCTCACGAGTTCATACCAGCCCCTTCCCATTCCCAGCCCCATCCGGACTTTTCGTCATCGCAGGATAATGCATTTTCTAACACCACCGGATTTCCTTCTTCTCCCGCCGGCTTTCCAACTCCGTCATCGAATGGCTCGTTCCATCTTCAGTCGAATGACTATACTTCCAATGGTTATATTCAATCAAACGGATACAGCCAGCAAGGTATTTCCCTCTTCTCCCCTTACTATCTTTTGTCTAACCATGTTCCAAGGTTCTTTCTCACAACCGAACCATCTCTCGCACACATACGAATACAATACACCCGTCCCGCATCGTGATAGGGAAGTTAATATCTGGAAATTGGCATGTCAAGAACGGGTAGAATTTCTGTGGGTCGTGTTTCATTTGTCTACATACATCGAGCTGACAATTACAACCCAGACTTCATCGATACGGCGTTGACACGATCAAAGCTCTCGTCGCATCGCAGGCTCGCGCCCGCCACCCATCTCCCTCCAACTCCACCCACCCCTCGAGCACGCGCTTCCGCCTCTATACGCCAGCCTCGTACGTTGAGCGAGCAAGTTATACGTACAAATCTGCAGAGTTGGACGGTGTTGATTTTGACATGGATGACGAGGATTATGATGACGATGATGATGACGACGACGAGTGCGATTTTGGGTGTGATGGGGATGATTGTGATTATGATGATGAGCACGATGAGGATGAGTTGTTTCCGATGAAGGAGGTATTAGAGTGTGGGAAGTCGAAGGAGGGTGGGGAGGTCAAGGTGGTGATGGTAAAGCCTGAAGGGGATGCGTCGAAGACCGAGATCAACAGCAGCATACCGATGACTCCGATCGTGCCACCTACGGTCCCGCCAATACCACAGACTGCATCGATGTCATCTCCCTCGTCGTCAATACCCACCCTGACACCACCACCTCAAATTCCACAATCAGAATCGCCGCCCCCAATATCCCCGGGTCATTCCTCCCTAGATGTGGATTCCTCTCCACCCCCATCTATTCCACAGTCTTCTTCTCAACCCACTTGTACGGCCCCAACCCCGACACCCGGACCGCTCTCTCCTCCCTCAATACCCCCTCCCTCAGTGCCGACTCCAACAACGATGCCTGTGTCAATACACCAACCGCCTCAAACGCCTCCAGCACCCATATTGCCAATGCCAACACTCCCACGTACTCCACCTCTCTCATCGCTACACGTGACTCTCCTCTCCGAGCCTCCACGTGCCTTTATGGGGCGTGGGACGCCGCCCGATCGTAGGAGGCTGAGCGAATGGGGGCAATGGGGGTGTGTGCATACGCAGATACGTGCGATGGGGTTATGTGGAGATATTCACCATTCGATGGTGATGCGTGGAGATGGCCAGAGTGTGCAATTGCAATTGCGGCATAATGAAGCGCAGCAGCAACAACAGCATACGTCTATGTCGGAACACACGTCGGTACCTCATGGAGAGCACACGTCTGTGCAACATGGAGAAGCGCAGCAGCAACATCATGAGCATGGGGAACACCTACCTGTGCAACACGCGGAAACGCTCCACGACGAACAGGCGCACCCACCACCGCACGAGCACGACCATGGCGAGCACCTCCCAACGCACGGCGAGTGGACGAGCTTTTTGTTTGCAATGCTCGAGGGGGATCCTGCTGGGAGCAGTACGGGGTGGTATGAGCTTGGGGCTGGTGTTTCTACGTCTTCGTCTGTGTCGGGACCTGGCGAGCCTACGTCTGGATCTGTGGTAGGGATGGGTTCGCAGGGCATGAACACCTTGAACGTGAGCGCGCTGAGTGTCCCACAGACTGTCGGAGAAGCGGATAGTACACTACGGTTTGCGCTTGGCTGATAGGGTGGTGACTGGCGCACTGCCCCGCCCCCGCTGGTTTTGGCGTAGAGTTGCGTCGCTGGAGTTGGATTACACTACCTGGTTGCTCCCAACAGACATACAATCGACCGCACACCGCCATGATCGCACCCCATGACTGAGTCATGTATCTAGGGTGTCTACACTCGTCCCCCCGCGTCTCCTCATCACACCCGCCTCCTTTCCCCACCCCACTCACCACGCGGTATCAATGTAGCGATAATTTTTCCTCGTCCTGATTCAGGGTTTTTGGTTATAGTTATGTGGTTTTGAGCGAGGGCGCATTAGGCGCCCCTCGCTCCTGCTCCTGCTCCTGTATCTTTGCTTATTCGGAGTTTATTCCCCCACTCACAGTCACGCGGTGTTGTACACCTCTTCTATTGACATATTCCCCTGCATGCACGTCGTTATAGGCATATGCATATACATATACATATCTGACAGCTGACATCACCGCTTGTACCCGCATACCGCACATATATGCATAGCTGTTCGTGCATAAACTGCACGATTGCACTACACCGGTACCAAAAATCTTCTTTAATGCCAGTGCTTGTTTCTGTTTTATGGTTTCTTTTGTTATCGCTATCCCCTCAGTTTTTTTTGTCAGACATAAACGGTATATATAAATCTGTCGCATACCCCATCTCACCATCATCTCATTATACATTGTAATTATTATACGGAGGTTTTACGAGGAACGTCAGGTGTGGAATTTGAATTACTGTTACCTGGTGGGCCGTGGGCCGTGGCGCAGAATGGGGAGGAATATTTGCGCGTGTTTGACGAAACTCTGCTCAACTCTTCCCTTTACTCCCAAACTTATTTTTCATGGTTACAGTCTTCGCCTTCATCATATTGGTCTCGAGACGGTTGCCCGCAGAAATTGTTGTAGTACCATGCCAATGACTGCAAACACCCATCCCGCGACTATCTTCGTTTCATTGTTTTCGCTGTCATACTCGCGCTCAAGTTCAAGTTTATTTTCATATGCGTTGAAATCGGGACTCCCCCAATTCACGACTTCCTCTGAGTCTGATTACTTTCGTTTCTCGCTTCTCCTTACCTTTTCTCCTTCTTGCTTCTCCTCCTTCTTCCTTTCTCCACACCCCAACGAACGAACGCACCGCTGTGTACAGGCGCCGCATTACCCATTGCAGTTCCTGAAGTGGTTTTTTTCGGTGCTATATCAAAATGGTCTTGCCTCGTGCGCGCGTGCAGACGTATGCACGCGGGTTGTGGTGGGACGGACACGCATGATGACGAGTGGAAGCATTGAATATTTGGTATTTTATAATAAAGGGTGCTATCAACAGTAAAAATGTTTTCTGTTAGCGATTAGGAAAATGTATACGCTGCCCGTTGTGTAATCAAGGCTTTGATTTTTACATAGTAAGCTGACTTGGATCAACATTGTGGTCTGTCCTTACTCTCAGCTGTTCTTGAACTTCACAAATTTCTGTTCTCACTCTGCCGCTATGCCTCCGCACCCTCCCTTCTGCTGTAGGTGATGATATCAGAGCACCTGCTCAACGCCTACTAGCACAATGTGCACAAGCAGCATCTCTTATACATCTCCAGGGCCCTGACTTCATATTCCAGGTCGAGTCCTCAGCGTGCCCGTCGTGCGCCGCCAGTATTGCATGTAGCCGATTAAACTTTCACAGACACACCAACAATAACGACTACTACTATTGATGGTCAGTCCCTTTGTGTTCTTTCGACACAACCATCTTCTGGAGGCCGGTATGTTCATCCACTCGGACACGAGAGGTTTCAGCAGCTAAGTAGTTAGTCAATCGAGAGGCTGAATGTTCAACCAACTGCAACCGATTGACCCTCAACAATTCAGGGGGGCAGATAGCCAAGTCTGAATTCGCGAAATCCAATGGCCCGACTCACGCCTCCTCAAAGTGACACAACATAAGCCTCACCAAGCGCAAGCTGCAACTGTAATTGCCACGGTGCGACGTGGAAAAATGCTTGTCGCCCACCCAAGAGGCTTCCGCATCCAGCAATAATACTAGAGATATGATACCGGAAAAGTTTGCGTACATCATGAGTCAGACGCCCTTGCAGGATGATCGTACCTTCGAGGGTAACCACTTACGATAATCTGTCTGTCATGATGTTCATCAACGTTATGCGCACCTCGCCAAGCGGTGCTTAACTTGCGTTCGGCAGATCTATTGTTTTCCAGACTGGCCCACGTTGACAGTACGTTGACAGAGATCGTGTTAGCGGTTCCGAACGCGGGGAGCGTAGAACTCGGCAACGCCCTCGAGATTATAAAACGAGGACGTAATCAAAAATCTGTGAGGTCCTAGTGTAGACAAGGCAAATATTAGAGTTAAGCTCGACATAGGAAAATACGCTAAACTTGACACTTACTCGTAACTGCAGGAATGCAGATAAGTTATCGACTCCCCTTAATCACCGCTCATTAGAGTTATTTCACGACATAAAGAATACCGCGAATAGCCTCCATGAAAAGTAATGCAATTACCCCTTGCTAAATGAATGTTGAGGTATGTAAGACGGCCTCGCGGTCGCAAGAAGATGTGGTAAAACTGAAAAAATATCGCCTCCGATTAGTAACTTCATTCTGTTTACGGGACAATCAGGCGGGGATCCGACTCATCGGTAAGAGTAAGTATTCGAGCCTCGAATCAGAATCATCAAATATGCAAACAATTCATGAGGGAAGACCAAACTTGCGGCTCGGCTGCGCATCCCGCATTCGGTAAACCCATCATCGCAAAAAGGTGACCCACCATATCAAAATATGGTGTAATAGGGTGATATGCCTTCACAGGTCCCTGGTATTTCCCAGTTCATCGAAAAAACATTCACTTGAGCTCCTTGACGTGAGCATATATAAAATCCAGCGTGCGAGCGTTAAGGAGAATTCTTGGCGTTAGAGAAACAGGCAGTCCAAGTAAGTGCCCACGCGGTGGCCGGATCTTGACCCTCAAGGGCCGGCGGTTGAAGCTAGTATCCCGTAGTGCTGCTTACCTTGAGAGGTGGGCATTATATGTGCGTGGAGTAGCCTGCAGATATATATAATCAACGACAAACCAGTAAAGATGGATTATTATGTACGGACCTTCACCCTTAAAACTAACATCATGAGAATCATATCTCTAATGTCTAGTTTGCTAGTGGAGGCAGGAGGAATATCTCCCCACAGTATCCGTTCCTTGTGTATGCGCCACCGTTATTATTGCTTGCTCACAATTGCATAGGTGAAGCTGCAGTGGAGCGCAAGTGAGTAAAATCGTAGATGCTGACAGTTGTATATTACTATACATAACGACCAAGTTTTTTTTTCGCATCAAACTTACTTATCTACAGGATTCTACACTATCAATTTGAGGGGGAAGGTCCCGCACTTTGTGGAGCGCTTATCACTCGTTTGGGTTAGTCCACAGAAGGGGAGACATGCGGTTTCTGCTGAAGTCCCGCCAATCATTGGGGCACCTCGTGTGTGAACGTAAAAAGAGAAGTCGAGCCTTCCATACCAGAAGCAGTGTCTATTTCTCGAACAAAGGAAACTTACATAATGCAGTCGGAGGTCATATGTCATATGAGGAGCACTCAGACCTTGCATAATTCAGCGGACGAGATGGCGTCAAACCGGGCTCTGGGCGCTATCTACAGCCTGAAGGCAATTCCGAGAGCGAGTTGGAGGAAATGGTACTAGTGCTGTTAGTGACCGTCCATATCCAGCTGCGGGTAGGCTCGAATAGAGTATTAGGTGATCAGCGTTTTTTTGCCTCCTAGAATTCGAGGGTTAGCAAAACAGAAGTGCGATCATCGCTTGTCAGACCCGTTCGGGTAAGTAAGAGAAGTTGTCGTCGCTTAAAACCGTCCCTGGACGAGAGAAGTATGTATCTTCTTCAATAAACACTATTTCACACATTCCGTGCCCTTTTCAGCACCGATGCGATCAAGATCAAAGATCAATGACTCTGCGCCAACAAGATGAAACCATTCGTCATGATGGGTTTTGAATTGAAGTGCCCTGATTACTACTGGCTGGCAATGGCAGCCAATAATAATGACTTACCAGCTGAATCCGATGCATTGAATGCCAACCGTGGCCCAGAAAAAGGGTTTTGGGCTTGTGCGGACTCATCTCACGATAGCTCCAGTTGTATGGACCCACGACAGTTTTGCTGAGCCGTGTATGATATCAAAACGCTGACAGTAATACTCCGTGCAAATCGCCGTTCACGTGCCCAAGAAAACAGGCACACCTTCTCCAGCTTTTCTTGTTGTGGCGCTGATGGACAGTTCATCATATATTTATGCTCAGGCCATCACACATGATGGCTTCCCGAGTAGCCCTTATTTTTTTATTGACTTCCTTACCTTTGCTGGTCCAATATGAGTGAAAAAGTAGGTTTCATCTGATGCCATTGGTGTAAATATATTGAACTCCACCACTCTCTAGGCAGAACTATCCATAAAATTTCTTGTGGTCGGTGGTGGGATCGCAGGTCTTGCATGTGCAATAGCGCTGAGACGAGTCGGTCATAATGTTGTTGTGCTCGAGCGCTCTTCCGACGCAGACATTTCGAAGGTCGGTGTTCGAAATAGCTGCGATACTGTCTCAATTTCAATCCGCCACTGGACAGATGTCCCATGGAGGCATTCGGTTGCCCCCAAACGTCTCCAAGATTCTCTTTCACTGGGGACTTGAGCGCGCACTTCGGGAAGTTTCCATAACATCAGCAGCTGTAGAGATTGCAATTTGTTCGCGTGCAAATCACTACCCATCCAATCTCCATCGACTGACTACTTATCCAGACGATACCGGCGAGTTTGTTGGCACCCATCGGTGGGAAGAAGAGGTTCTGCGAGAGACCAGAGGAGAATACCTCTTTCTACATGTACGTATGACCTTTTCCGTTTACCTCGCTCTGATTCCATATAGCATGTCGGTCTCCGACGTGTTTTGCATGAAGCTGCTATTGCAGCAGGCGCTGAAGTGCGGTCAGGCGTCCATGTCATCTCTGTGAGCAGTGATGGCGACGGTCCTCACGTCACATTGGCCACGGGAGAGACAGTGATGGCTAACGTGATTGTCGGCGCTGATGGCCGCTCGAGCATTGTGCAGCAAGCTATCGTTGGCAATGACGTTTACGGGTCATCGCCATATCACTGCTTATTTTACAAGTGAGTTTTACCGCGGACTTTGCTAAGTAAAACTCGCTCATAAGCTGCTTAGTACTACTGTCCCAGGAGCGCTTATGAGAGCCGACCCTGACTTGGCTTCCTTCTTCTCACAACGTGATGTGAGTCGTATAATTAGGAGTGTCGCTGCTCATTCAAATCCATGTCTAGGAGAGGATGTATCTTTGGATGGGCAATGGTCGCTCGGCTTTGGGTTTCCGTGTGGTATGCTAACGTTCGTGAGGTACCTTACCTAATCTAATGACCTCTAAACAGGGAGGTAAAGACGAGTTTGGGCTACATTTCTGGGTGCCTCGTAGACAAGAAGGGGTTAGCGATGATGATCGCTGGGGAGGGGGAGTTGATCTAGACGAGATGCGTCGGCAGCTTGGACCATGCGAACCGCGGTATAATTAACCTAACTGTGTTCTTTTTATTCCTGATCAAGGCCCTCAGATTGCTAAAAATGGCCGAATTAGCTGCGACACCCGCACGCGTACGGGTCAAGATGATTCCACCAATGGAAGACTGGGTTGACGAGAATGGTCGTCTGGTAATCATAGGGGAAGCTGCACATCCACTTCCGGTGCTTATTGCTATGGCAATTAAAAGGTCGCTTCACGCTAACATCTCGTTCAGGCCGGATCCTTACAAGGTGGTGCAATGGCTGTAGAAGATGCTGCCGTGCTCGGAAAACTTTTCTCGCACCTACGAGCGGAGGACCAAATATCGACATTTTTACACGCTTTTCAAGATCTCCGGGAAGATCGTTGTGCCAGCGTCGTGCAATCCGAACAATGCAACCTATACTTCCAGATGCTACCTGCAGGCCCTCAGCAGGAGGAGCGCGACCATGAGATGCGAACTAGAACTGCTCAAGGGGAGAGCGCCTTCGGTGGCGGAGAAGCTGCTGAACAGTGGGAACAGCTCAAAGAACTTTTCGGATATGACGCTGAGGATGAGGCCGACGACTGGTGGGTCAAATGGGGTCTTCTCCGTGAGCGGGCCAAGCAGCGATCGTTAGACATGGAAGGGATGAAAACACACCTGAAGAATATTCATATACAATGACGTGTGTTCTCTCCTTTTAATCATCGTCAACTCGTTTCTCTCTTCATTTCTTCATCTTACCGCATTGTTTATCTCAAGACATGATATCACCGCATAAACAAACACTATTATTTACAAATCGTCCATGTATCTGTATGCTTACTGGCAGCCCATAGAAATGGAAAACCACTCACCTCCATCTTTGAACAGACTGAATCATTGTACCTGATGAAAGTGCCACCAATATGAAACTTGGGGGGTGTTGGAGTCGTGACAGATTTTGCACTAAGGGCAGAAGGAACCGACAGCAAATCCTGCTTTCTGACGCAGGTCATGAATGCCCGCAGGCAGAATGAACGTCTTTGTGAGTATTGGTGCGACTCAACACCAGCCCTTATGACCAATCCATCACTGAGGTTGGCTACCAAACGAACAAACGGTCTCCAGAGCACCACAGGTCATCGTCCTCGTCTTCACACTTTCGATGCGCTGTTGAATTTCCCGCTAGTCTTTGACCCATTCTTCTAAATACAACCAAATTCAGTTGATAACGCGTAGTTGTACAGAAAATGTAGTCTACGCGTATGAACGCGCTATGAAAGGTAATCTTCGGCCGCAGGGTATTGATATAGCCGGAGCATTACAAAGCAACGTTTAGGAGGATGGCAAGGTCTTTGACTTCGGTACCTCGGGTCTCATTGTTAGCTCATAGAATAACGTGTCTGCATCGTAAAAAAACTTACCAAACGGCCGCATCCCGAACAGCTTATCCGATATACTACCGGAGAGTTATCAGTATTGAAAACGGATGTATGATAATATTAATTCGTCACAAACAACGAATTGGATGAGCTCATCACAAAAATCACTTAGTCGGGCTGTTCAAAGTGCTGTGCTATCACGCCTCATTCACGGCCGAAATCGTTGGTCAACTCAAAGAGTCACAATGATTCGAACACAGGAGGTTTGACGGAAGGACGACAGCAACGGCCAGACGAGACTCGGAACAGACGGGCAGGAACGCGTCGTCATCAGCGTATTTTCGTGCCGTTAGAAGAGGGAATCAAAGACACCTTCGAAAATAGCAAGCGAAAGGTTTTGGGCAGCAGTGCAATCTCCCCTGCAATAGATTTCCGGGGAACGCACACTGCCCATGGTTGCCTATTTTCGTCGTGCCCAAAGGCGACTCTGAATATTGTGTCAGTGCCGAGCTCCGACACTAAGCAACGCACAAAATTAGCTCCTTCCCTGCCCTCGTCGCCCATAACCTTAACAGGTTATAGCCCTGTGAACGCAAAGCCAGTAGGGCTCGGAGACCCAATTTGGCACCTTATCCTAGTGATGAGGGTGTTAGATTATGTAATCCACACCTGGAAACAAGAGAATGGAACAGATCTTGGATCGTTAAGACATGGAGGCCTGGGTTCGAATCCTGATCCTGCCATAAATTGGAGTTAAACAGTTAGCCCTCAGGAGTGTCTAACTTGATGAAAGTCGCACACCTTGCAATGTCCAGGAATCTCTAACAGAATCAGTTACCCAGCTACGCTTCGAGCTCGGATGTGCCAGTAAAGCTTAAGGGTGTGAGTTACGACGACATATATGAAAAGTGCTGTCTTGGCTGTCTCGTATGGTGTCCTTGTTTCGTATGAAATCCCTAACGATCATCGGGTCTGGAAAAACAAGGGAGGGTATCGTCTTGGCTGAATGGATAACTTACGAGGTGGAGTAAAGTGTTCCGCAGTAGAATTGGGTGAGACCAAGGCACCATCATGATTTACGTACATGACCGTGGGCTCCTTCCCTGAACTCCTCTGCTTCCGCCACCCTGGTATGAACAACATGCGGATGGTACTTATACCCTTCACCTTTGATCATAAAGCAATGATCACTGAATAAATGCATTTAAGCTTGCAGAGGAGGAAGAGAACAACGATGCCAATGAGGTTACTTGGGGTGCGTTCTTCGCCAGCTGAAGATATCAGTCGATTGAGTGATGTCAGAGGATCAGCAACGCCGTATAAACACATTTTTAAAACTAACAACTAAATACGCATCTCACGAGCATAGAGGAGCGACTGGAGGAACTCAAGGCGCGTTCACAAGCTAGACACTTGTTTCGAGACTTGTGACAGCTTTTCAGCAAGAGAAGGAAGCATTGGATGACCTCTCTACAGAGCTTGAGCTTACTGACGAGGACCATGTTGAAATTCTGTTATCGCAGTAAACTGGTAAGGAACTACAGCGTGTAACTAGCGTCTCTGAAGATGAGTCGTCTGTTTTTGCGGGAACACAGACTAATGTTGATTGGCTATTCATACATCAGATACAAGATCGGCAAATCCTTCCTTCATCTACCTCAGCCTCGAGCGATGAAGCGACTTGAAAAGCACCAGGCGGCCATATCTGCTCAACTCTCAGAGTTATCTGCAACTGCAGAACAATGCGAAAAGGATATGAAGGAGCTGAAAGTTACGTTGTACGCCAGGTTTGGTCGCGCGATCAATCTGGATGAATGATTATGCCTCGGGACCGGCGTGGAGTGTTGTTCAGCCTTTCAGGATTCTCACCGTTCACGGAACCCTAGCACTAGCTGCAACGTTAAAAGCATTACTCGCAAATATAATTTTCTGCTTCGTCCGACATTCTTGAAAGGTCCATCCCCGATCAGTTCACATGCAAGGGGACTCATGGTGCGATTCAGCTGACCATCGGACTTGGCCAACGTTCAGTTACAGTTTGTGGATTGCATACACATAGCTGGGGCTTGAGTCGCCTGAACTTCCTATGTAGTTCCATAACTAGCCACACTTGTGCCGTGCGTTCTTCCATAATTCTTTAGTTAGTATGAGGCACACAATAGAACGTGCAGTAAATATTACATAAGCTGTCAATTGTGGCGATACACAATTCTCCCCTAAACACATGCATGATCTAGGTCTACGCTACGGTGTCTACGACTGATTGGGTTTGGAAGTAGGAACTATAAGGTTAGCGAATAAATCCCGGCGGTATCCGAAAGGGTACTTCCTGGTCGTGCATCACGGGTTCTAAGGGTATCACACCCGGGCCGAGGGATCCCGCCCACCCTTCTGATGTAATCCCGTTATAGGCGTACTCCCCGTTAGGCAGGTCAAAGACAGCACGCCTCATTCTGAGGGGCCTAAACTGGCAGGCCTAATCTCTGGTCCGTGCATGCTCTGGAATCCTACTTAAGCGGCGTTGCAGGGAGTAGCAACCTAAGTAGAACTAGATAGTACCAGCAGTAAGGGCAGCGGGGCATCGATCTTAAGGATCACATGGTGCTGAAGCCCTCTGACGAGATCCCTTCGCCGGGTCGAAACTGCTGTTCCCTCTGCTGTACGAGCAGTCTTACGCCGCACTTGCCTGTGCCCTACCTTAGGGGAAGGCAGCCAGTAGATGGTGCGGCATTGGCTGTGCTAGGCCTAGTCCACCTCACGCTTCACTTAGACTGGAATCTAGGCTCGTACCTCGCCTAGATAACGAAGATAGTCGTTCAACCTTCCATACTATGTAGAGACCACACTGTCAACCCAACCCTGACTTACTTACCATGCAGACGTGGAAAGACTTTCTCGTGGAACACGCCAAGTTTCCATTCCCCAGACCTGACGAAACTCGAACAGTAGATTCAACCGATATATCCACGGTCGAGGTCGGCATGCTCGACCCACAGTGGAAAGCAAGGTCCGCTGTGCGCGACGATGCACTAGTTGAAAAACTGTGTGCCACTCTGAATCAAATTCTTGGAGACGCTCTGATACCCGAAGATGCCAGAGCGCGTCTCCTCGAAGTTTTCTCTCCTGCGCTGGATGTTCATGCGCATTGGGAAAGCAATGAGAATGAAGCTGAGGTAGGTTTCAAAGGACTCCTTCAATGTCGAGGAACTCAGACTTGATTCCGAGATAGACTGGGTTCTTGTTGTCTACAGGTGTCTTTCAAACTGCACAAATGTTTTTGGAGAAATATGGTTCATATCGGTGTAAATTCAAGCCAGAAGAACGAGCTAAAGGATTCACTTCCCGGGTTGATTACGTCCTGAAAATGGGTGATGAAGTGAAACTACTAGTTGAAGCCAAGTCGCCTTCGGTTATGGCGCACATTCAATTACCTGGGCATGGTATTCAATTAACATGGGATCCTGATAGCCGGTTTGTGGAGAGGAAGATTATCACCACAGTAAGTACTACTTAATTACCTGTCGGTTGCAATATTTTAACAGCGTTTATGCAGGTCGCCCTATATCTTGCGCAAAGAAGGCTGGAATGGCTGTTTCTTACATGCCACAACTATTGGATTGTCTTTCGTCTCGTGAGCCATGACAGCCACTCCTTCATTGCATACTCTCGAAAAATCAGCATCGAGAACTCTTCGGTACCATTTCGGGCGTTCCTCGGTGCCATTCTGTCGAGCATCAAAGGAGTTCCCGTTGCCCCCAGCTTACTTGACCCGAATATGCAGTTTGATTCCCTCGAGGAAGAAAAAGAAGAAAAAGATTCTCCACGTGAAGAAGATGACGGTGACGACTCAGGAACTTACCGTGGCAACTCGAGCAAAGGAAAGAGCGGTGGTCGTCCTAATACACGTCGTGTTCACAATGAGTCCGTGCTAATGGTTCGTCCACTCCTTGGCCGTTATTCGTCAATTTGCTCACCCATCCACTCTCAGATTACTTCATCTTCCCCAACATCGCCTGAATCCTCACGAACATGGGTCGACTTATCTCCGTTATCTAACAATACACTTTCACTTCCACACCACTCAACGAACGGCGACCGACGTGTATGGTTGACTCGCATCATAGGATCAGGGTCAACCGGCGACGTGTGGCAGTGTCACTTCAATGACGATACTGGACAGTTTGCTCTCAAGATTGCAGAGGTGTTACGTCGTTCCGACGCAGGCCGCAGACGACGGCTCCGTCATGAATTTAGCATCTATCAGACTTTAGAGGATGCATACACACTTGGGCTACTGAGCAGCCGCGTCGCTCCGCGTTGTTATGGCGCATTAGAAGGCGATCATATGGATGTTTTGATCCTTGAGTTATGTGGCGACATGCTCAACACTTGGGATGAGCTTAATACTTCGGAGCGGTGAGCAGCAGTGGTTCCTTTCTAAATAATTACTCAATAACGTATGATCTCCTGCAGAGCCGAGGTATATAAATTGGTCAAAGACCTTCATAATGTTGGGATAGTGCATGGCGATCTCGAACCCCGCAATATTGTGCGCGTCAAAGGAGGAGGGTTTCGTCTCGTCGATTTTTCTGAGAGCTGTAAGCATACGTGCAAAGAAAGCAAGGTACATATTATTTGTAGTTGATTCTCTCTTAAAACCTGATATCGGAATAGGTTGGGGGACTGCGCGGTCCTGAAGCGCTCAAACAGAAGTGTCCTGAGCTACAAGAATTACGACGCTTGCTGTGGCAGACCTCTCAAAGGCACGAACGAGGCTGTAAAGAGAGTATGAGTCTATGAGATGGGGTTTGAGGTTGGACACGGGTAGCGTGTAAATGATTGTAGACTGGGTCATGATAATGTGAGTTAGTTAGATGCAATGTGGGCTGAGACAAATGCAGGGTGTCTTTGCGAGTCACTTAATGCGGGATGATTATTAAGAAACATTCAAATGATTACTATACAACGTAGTGTCCATATTGAATGAAAAGATTGAGCGGTTTGGGCGAAGCGCTTTCCGATTCCGATCTGCGTGAGAGTTGTGAGCTGCGAATCCCATGCAAGTAGGAGTCCGACGACTCGGACGCAAGTTGAGGGAGTTCTAATTCTTTCCCCGTCCACCCGCGAGCCCAGTGTCGTGGGACTATATAAGGCATTATGATCAAAGGTAAATTCAAGCTGAAGCTTGCTCTCTAGGAAGAGCGTGTGACGTTCGTTGACGCGATAACTATAATATTGCGGGACATCTTGCCTGGGCGGACACTGAATATTTATCCGTGGTGTTATGGTCAACGAGGGCGAGGACGTCGACCCAGAAATCTATGGCTTGCTAGATGAGATCAGTATCGAAGCGCGAAACTGATGGTCAAACTTGAAGGATCTGGGAGTATTTGCTCGATCGACAGTGGCATTGCGCAGAACTGAACTTGAACTGACTGAATAATAGTTGTATTGATGACTGTCTGATTCGTGAAAAGTAATACAATCATGGGCTGAAATGATCATCCACCGACCGTGGATTTTATTGTAATATCAGCGAGGAAAACCCAGATCAACAACATTGCAAACACATTCAGGTGCTTCATGAGTGCGGTCGAGTCGTGCGGTGTACAATTCAGGCTTCAGCAACCTCGAGTATGATTTACAATCTCAGTGGCGGTCCTAGGAAGAGGTGTCGAACTCTCTATCTCGATGTCATGATCCTGGAATCGGCTTTCATGTTCCGAACCCTCAAGTAGTCAAGTGCTCGTAGAGGATACCAGTCATCTAGCGGTCTTCATCTAAGTACGAGGTGCAGATGAATATCGCAAGCAGTGAGAAAAAGTCACGCACCCGAACTACCAAAGGCACTTGCTACGTCATGCTAATCTCAGAATTGTGATGCAGATCAGTTTGTGCAAATATCGGATATCTCTAGATGTAGTGACGAATTCCCAGAACATTATTAGTCGTCCTAACGCATCATGAATGTACTCGCACAGCTTGCGCAGAATATACAATTGTGTGACGCGGATGCCCTCAGACAGACTTTTGGTTGGCGCGATAAAGCGCACGAACAGGTCACGACGCGTCGATGCGCTTCTTGTTGTTCACCCATTCGAGAAATTTCCCAACCCTCTTGTTAATTGCACGACTTGACTTGACCCGGGACAGTTCCCATCAGGTTGAAAGCGAAGATCAAGTCCAACATTGATGACCAAAACTCTAGGTTGATTAATGATCGCCCAAGCAAACATCAACACCTTCGGTAAATACCTCTCCGCATCTCTTCTTCCCTGCAGACCAAGCCTGAGCGATCACAACGCAAAACGGTTTCTGCGAGATAACACACCGGTACTCAAACATAAGCTGCACTCCCACAAAAATGCAGCAGCTTGCTGCAATGAGAAAACGGAGCCCTAATGGAGAAACAGAAAAGGTTAAGGTTTTGACGTGGTGAGGTTGGAGGGACACGAGGGCCTGCCTTGCAACGTTCCCACTATCTGGCTGATCATATACATCATCCCATCGGTGCCAATCACAAATCCGACAAGGTTTGCAGAAATCATCATCAAGAGATTGAGAACACCCCCAACTGCGCAGACATGGCGATACCATGAAACTTGCCCGTACTGATCGCGCGAGGACAAGATGGGTAAACAATGGCACGTCAAGAGAGGAAGTGGGTATGACTAACCTTCGTTTGAGGGAGAAAATACGCTGCAAGCAGCTCGGGCAAAATGAACAAACTGATGAGCCATCCCCATGCAAGTAATCGGAAAGATAAGTCATGCCATAATGCAACAAATGAGAAAACGAGCGTGGTTGTCAACACAACGTTTTTTGTTCCGCCAAGCGGAATATATATGTATCTGTATGTCAGTGAGCGACAATCCTGCAGATTAAGCCAAGGAGCTAACCGGACGATCCAGAGATTGTAAGATCGGTGCCAACTTCGCCAAAATCCGAGAGTGGAGTAGTTATTCGCCACGCATCGTACCATGTTTTCAGGTGGATCGATGCCGCCTGCTAGAGACCAGAGACGGAAAAATCGCCATGGCAAAAGGAGCTATTTGAATGGTCAGTCAACAGTAAAAACCTGCCAGGTAGCTTACTTTTAACCAGACAATGATGAGATTCCAGACACCAATCATACTCAGCTCCAGTGGCGTATCGTCTGGCCAAGCTTTGGCATCTTTGATGGCTACAACATACATGTAGTGTAGTATAAACTCCATCGTCAGGAGACTAAAAAGGAAACGAAAGAAATAGCGGATTTGGACCCCTATTGCAATATCTATCGGGCGGCGCAACTGCATTGATAGATGAAATGAAAATAGATAGAATAGAAGGGACTTGTCACTCACCTGCCACATGAAATTATTGAATGTTAGAATAGGGCCAGCGATGTAGAGCGGCGGATAGAGGACATAGGCAATGTAGTTTCGATACGTATAGTCCTCTAAGGGAAGTGCCGTATTGGCTCTCTGCTTTTCGGTGGGAGTAGAGCCTAAGTTCTACGTTGCGTAAATATAGAGGAGGGAATGGGGCCAATATGCCCACCTCTCCTTCGCGAGAATTACAAGCCCAAAAGTAATCCATATTGAATGAAACGAGTCTAAGCATAGTGATATTGAAGCTTATGTTCCAACGAGGATATATGCCTTGGAAGAGGTCCTGGATAAAAAGTCCTTGTTCATAAGAAATACCTCATGGTGCTCACAACCACGCACCAAAACTTCTAATGAAGGGTGAAAACTGGCGTACCGATATCCGCCATATATCTCATTCGCAAATAAGACTACGCCATTGAAAATCCAAGTTAGTAGTGGTCCGGTCCGTGATCCTCTGGATGCTTTAGCAATCCAATAATTAGCTGTCAGGATGCATATAATCTTGAAGACGCTCGTCCCATGAAGGCCAATGAGGTATAAGGCAGAAAACATGAGGTAAAACGAAACCAGGTAAAGCTTGTCCGAAGGAATACTTGAGGTAGAGCGCAATGCTGACCGAGTATATATATATTTGAGAGCGATGAAGATCAGGGCAAGCGATGAAAGAGAAGGTATGTTGTTGCGAAATGATCGGTACTGTGCGTCACTGTTATCCTGCAAGGAAATATAAAAGTCAGGGAGTTGTTTTGTGAGATAATTTTGCGTGGATCGAGAGGCAGCAAACGGCCAGCGCCCCATGTCTACATAACATGATGACTCACAACTTCACGTCCAAATATCCAGCCTGTTGATAATCTGTGTTTATAAAAGGGGTAGTTCGGATGTGAAGCTGTGGATGTTGTTGTTAGCGACGCCTTGTGCAACAAAATCATACACACGTGAACTCAGGCTGATAGGTACCCATGCCATGAGAGGGATAATAAATAAAGCGACGACATAGTAGAAGATAAATTCTGGAGTTTTCCACCTCGGGGGAGGTCGCGAACCATTTGTAATGCGACTCGAAGCGGGGATGTCAATGGTCAGCGACGCGATTCCTCTTGTCATTGGCGGAACATAGTCGATGTCCAATTTCGAAAAATGGGATTCTTGGCTTCGCATTTCTATGGGTATATCGATTACGACGTCCGTTTGCATGAGCCCCGCGTATTTTCGTGAAAGATTATGACGATTCAATGCAACGGGAACATGGTTGTCAGTTCTCAAAAGTAGTGATGTGGGAAAAGCTTTCCTTGCACAGGATGCCACATTAGGCTTGGAAATTCGAATCACTCATCTTCAACTGGCACCCGTTTCTATTGCAAGTTAGTCCTGAAGGAGCAATTTTGATTGTATGGCTGACACTACATAGGATGCTCGGACGCGCAGTGGATGACATTTCAACAGGCTCGGATTCTGAATACTCAAAGTGCGTGCTTGCATCTTCTATCATCCACACACCGAACTAACTGCTTCACCCCATTGGTCTATCCAGCTCGGTGAGAAATTATTCACGACGAATATCATTCATTCTTGACTCAGTTATAGTGGATCTCGTGGTTTCTTTCATCCAAGGGCAACGAATATTTCTGTGAAGTCGAAGAGGACTATATCTTGGATAGATTCAATCTCACTGGCCTCAACAATGAAGTTTCCAACTATGCTCAGGCACTCGATTTAATCACGGATAACCTCGGTACTTTCTAAAGTTGCCCTTGATAGCCTAATGACGGATAACCACCAATTTCTAGATGACGACATACAAGACGAATTACGCGGTGCACTCGATGTCCAGGCCCGTCTATTGTATGGACTGATACATGCACGATGGATTGTTACCGCACGTGGTCTTGCTAAAATGGTACATCTGCTAGTGCTCCTACCGCCACGCTTTTCCTCACTTCCTCTCCAGCTTGAGAAATTCAAACGAGTAGATTTTGGTCGATGCCCACGTGTTCTCTGTCAATCTCAACCACTGCTTCCAGTAGGCCTTAGCGATACACCCTACGAGAAATCAGTGAAATTGTACTGCGGTCGATGCGAGGACGTGTATTCTCCAAAGTCGTCGCGCCATGGTTCCATCGACGGCGCTTACTTTGGCACGTCTTTTCCTCACCTGTTATTCCTCGTGTACCCAAGTCTTCTTCCACCGAAAACCGGTGCTGGTGATCCTCCTCCAAGCTCCCGTGTACTTGAAAATGATTCCAGCAGAAAGAATAGGAGAGTGAAAGAAGAACCTGAAATTTCCGAGGGTGTCGGAGAAACGGGTAGCACTGCGGGTGTGGCTTTGAAATCAGAACGATATCGTCCAAGGATATATGGGTTCCAACTTAATGAAACTGCAAAGCTGCAGCGATGGCAAGAGGCTGTCCGTGATAGGTGAGCTAGGTTTCGGTTTCCAGAGACAATTCTCATACACAATATGCAGGCAAATAGTACGACTCGAGGCGTTGGAGGAACTCAATTAAATTATTTGTCTCCATTCATTGAATGTATTGTTGCAGCTCGGCTGAAATCACATCTTGAGTACAGCTGTGAGGCAGTAATAGTAGTAAAACAGTGTTACATTTGAACAAGCGCCGAGTGCGGAAATGTCGATTCCGACGGTTCCGCGCCACCGATTGGTCTGAAAGTTCGTGACTGACTCAATCCCTGAGCCGGTCAACTATAAAGCGGTTTATTTCATACTTCCTCTGCAGTTGGGCTCTCACTCAGGATGACAGTGAAAATCTGTCTCTCTGCGACTGACTTTCCCATCAAGTCCGTGAAGGTCTTCAGCTGTGGAGAAGCTGAGGTTTCCCGCATTTTCCCCTTCGACTTGACCAACTGTCCAGTACGTGCGACTCCCCTAAATAACTTCCACGACACTTACATCTAAGCAGAATGAATCTCTGGCCATCGAGATTTCGAAGCTTCCTATCTTTCTTGGTTTACGGCCCCCATCTGTAACGACAGGTTCAGAAAACCTAGTGGTCATGAATTACCACAGCGGCAGACCCGTCTGGTTTGGTACCGCTCTGCCTGATCTCAATAGTGATATCCTTCGTAATCTGAGTGTCAAGTGCACAAGCTTAGAGGACGAGCGTCAACTAAGGCAGAAAAGCTTCGCTTTTCTGTCAACATACATGGACTCCCTTGCTCAAGGGAAGGTTTCGGCAGGTGAAAAGGAACCTGCACAGCTCGTTACGTTCTTCGATGAGTTTGTGGAACTTGGAAAGAGTCGATCCGAAACTATTGCGGTACTTGACCAGCAAATCAATGATATTCAGAAGGAGATACAGGAAGAAATAAAGAGACTTCAGCATGAGCATCTCTCCTTGGCGACGACAGTCACTGTTGTTCTCGCACCCGTTCCTGGCAACACTGTTATCGCGGACCTGGAACTTGTATACAGTGAGTTGTCTTACCATCATGCTGTCACATTTTTTTCTTACTGTCCTCATCAGGAGTTAAGGCCACCTGGAAACCAGTATACGAAGTTCATGTCGTGACCATTGATGGTGATCCTTCTTCATCAGTTCTTCTCCATTATCGATGTCAAATTTCCCAGTCTACTGGGGAGGATTGGAACGATGTAGAGCTTGCAGTGACAACCGCGAAACCTGGTGTTCTTTTGTCAGCGCTGCTGCCCGAGCCAAAGAGAATAAACCTGGTGCAAAGAACCTCTCAACCTAACATGTTTAGTCGATCAGAAGCCAGGACCGCTTTCACCCCATTGTGGAATACACCAGGTCAAGCTTCAGCATTTAGTAGCATTCTGTCCCAACCACAGCACGCGGCACCCACTAGCGGGCCAGGCGTTGGAAACACTCATGACGCCACTTCCAACCAAGACTCGACCGCTGCACAGGGACTGCCTCCGGCTGCCAACCCTCCCGTCAGCGGAGCTATCTCGTCACCCAACGCCGGGGAAATACCACCAGGGTTTAGTAATTTATTTGCCAGACAACAACCAAGCGCATACCTTCAAGGTAGTGGGCCTGCGAGTCGAAGTGTATTTGAACGCGCACCAGCGCAAGCATTTGGAACTCCAATACCGTCCTTCTCCGGATCTTCTCCGGTGCAATCGCGCGTAGGGGGATTGTTTGGATCAGCTCTCCCTTCTCCACAATCGCAGGCGTCATTGTCAAGGGTTGTAGATTCTCCACCCCCATATCCGTCCGGTCCAGTGAGAAGTTCGCCAATTGACCCTCCAGTAAATGTGCAGCATCCTCAAACGTCTCCAGCGCTGCCTTCACAAAATGAAGGCATAGTATTAGCAGAGGTGCGTCGTAGCCTCTCCATCTTATTAGCACATTCGACAATAATTCATTCGTAGCTCGAGAAAGATGTTACTCATACAGCAACTGCGAAAGTATCCATTGCATCTCGTATAGAGGTCCATCACGTTCTTATAGCGACCATCCCTCTGAAAGCATCTTTTACGAGAGTCGCAGTACCGTCTGCCAATACCCGTGTCTTTTATGTCGTGGGTGATCGTTCTCGTCATCACATCTGCATCACATTAATGATCATTGATACAGTGCAAGTTGACCAACACAAGCAATTATGTACTAACTTCGGGTCCCATCCACGCTTACCTGGATGGAAGGCATGTTTCTGAGACTGAGATCACGGTACGTTATTCCTGTATGGTTCCAGAGACCTATCACTTCACACACCAAACCAGGATGACGTCTTGCCGCAAACCATTGAATGCTCTCTCGGTGTCGATCCTGCAGTGACCACGGAGATGAGGCGGCGCATTGTCGACTCTGAGATAGTATCTCTCCCCGCTACAGACGAAAAGAAGACGCATGTGATTACTATCACCGTCAAGAACGCACATAAAAATCCCATTGACGATATCGTCATTCGTGTATCTCTGCCGGTTCCGCAAAATCCTCTTATTGCAGTGTCCCTACGAGAGCCGCTAGGTTTAGCTATGATTGACGCGGGCGCGGCGGTGCTGTTACGAGACAAGTGCTCTGTGAAATGGTCGACCACTGGGAAACGCACAGGGAGGAAGGGTGGGGTGTTTGAATGGGTGTGTAGTGATGTGCAACCCGGTTCACTGGAATTAAAGGCGGCATGGGACGTAACTGTCCCACGAGATTTCAACGTCGTAGAAAAGTAGTGTTCGTACCAAGAAGCTGAGAGACGGTGGATATCGGGCTTATGTCTGAGTTATAGCTCTGAGGCGGGATCGGGGATTGTAGAGCTCTTTGTAAAGTAGTATACATTAGCACATGTATGTACAACAATTAGTGACGCAAATGATCATTTTTTGAAAGGAAAGGAGTTGATGGAGATAGACGCAAGGAACGCGTATCCTTCCGTGTGCGTAGAACTATTAGGACAGTACGAATTAATATCTCCAAATGGCGTCGAAGTCTTTATGCTCTACTAAGGGGTAAGACAAGGTAGGCGTCAGTTGTTCGAAATTCGAGCTTACATAAATGTGACATACTTGTTTGGTCTTACCTCTACTCTCTGTTAATTTATTTAGTGAGACCATGTCCCATACAACATGCGAACTTACAATCACGAACCCCTCGAAATTGATATAAACGTTGATATACCAGTGAGTGTCGACGCTGTGACGAACTTCGTGTTGAAATTTCAAATTTCAATAGTAGTACCACCACTGCCCGCACCGCGGGGCCGCTACTAGTACTATACTAATCGGATGAAACGGTTGTTCCGCTACCGAATCGGGTTCGACTCCTGAGTCCTCCATAAAACCTGTGTTGCTCCTGCATCCTCTGGACTCCCACTCAGTATGATTTCTCTCTCTCTCTCTGTGCTACTGACTTTCCCATCAAGTCTGTGAAGGCCTTCAGCTGTGGCGAAGCTGAAGTTACCCGCATCTTCACCCTAGATTTGACCAGCTGTCGAGTGCGTGCATAATTATCGTCCCCCAAATACCTTATACAACACTTACTTCTAAGCAGAATGAATCACTAGTCATTGAGATTTCGAAGCTTCCAATCATGCTTGGTATACTTCGGCCCCCAACTGTGACAACTGGTTCAGAAGATCTATTGATCACGCATTACTACAGCATCTGTTCCAACTCGTCTAGTACCGGTCCTCCTGGTATCAGTAGCGATGTCCTTCGTGATCTGAACGACGGCGCTTACTTTGGCACGTCTTTTCCTCACTTGTTGTTCCTCGTGTACCCAAGTCTTCTTCCACCGAAAACCGGTGCTGGTGATCCTCCTCCAAGCTCCCGTGTACTTGAAAATGATTCCAGCAGAAAGAATAGGAGAGTGAAAGAAGAACCTGAAATTTCCGAGGGTGTCGGAGAGACGGGTAGCACTGCGGGTGTGGCTTTGAAATCAGAACGATATCGTCCAAGGATATATGGGTTCCAACTTAACGAAACTGCGAAGCTGCAGCGATGGCAAGAGGCTGTTCGTGATAGGTGAGCTAGGTTTCGGTTTCCAGAGACAATTCTCATACACGATATGCAGGCAAATAGTACGACTCGAGGCGTTGGAGGAACTCAATTAAATTATTTGTTGCCATTCATTGAGTGTATTGTTGCAGCACGGCTAAAATCACATCTTGAGTACAGCTGTGAGGCAGTAGTAGTAGTAGATCAGAGTTTGCATGGGACAAGCGCCGAGTGCTGAAATGCCGATTCCGACGGTTCCGCGCCACCATACCAATTGGTCTGTTTCGTGGTGACTGTCTCAATCCCTGAGCCAGTCGACTATAAAGCGGCTTATTTCATACTTCCTCCTCTGCAGTTGGGCTCTCACTCAGGATGACTGTGAAAATCTGTCTCTCTGCGACTGACTTTCCCATTAAATCCGTGAAAGTCTTCAGCTGTGGGGAAGCTGAGGTTACCCGCATTTTCCCCTTCGACTTGACCAACTGTCCAGTATGTGCAACTCCCCTAAATAACCTCCACGACACTTACATTTAGGCAGAATGAATCTTTGGTCACCGAGATTTCGAAGCTTCCTATCCTGCTTGGTTTACGGCCCCCATCTGTAACCACAGGTTCAGACGACTTGCTTATCATGGATTACTACAGCGGCAGAGTCGACTCGCTTAGTATCGGTCCGCCTGATGTCAGTAGTGATACCCTTCGTGATCTGAGTGTCAAGTGCACAAGCTTAGAGGACGAGCGTCAACTAAGGCAGAAAAGCTTCGCTTTTCTGTCAACATACATGGACTCCCTTGCTCAAGGGAAGGTTTCGGCAGGTGAGAAGGAACCTGCACAGCTCGTTACGTTCTTCGATGAGTTTGTGGAGCTTGGAAAGAGTCGATCCGAAACCATTGCGGTACTTGACCAGCAGATCAATAATATTCAGAAGGAGATACAGGAAGAAATAAAGAGACTTCAGCATGAGTATCTCTCCTTGGCGGCGACAGTCACTGTTGTTCTCGCACCCGTTCCTGGCCACACTGTTAACGCCGCGGACCTGGAACTTGTATACAGTGAGTTGTCTTACCATCATTTTGTCACGTTTTCTTCTTACTGTCCTCATCAGGAGTTAAGGCCACCTGGAAACCAGTATACGAAGTTCATGTCACGACCATTAACTGTGATCCTTCTTCATCAGTTCTTCTCAATTATCGATGTCAAATTTCCCAATCTACTGGGGAGGATTGGAACGATATAGAACTTGCAGTGTCAACCGCGAAGCCTGGTGTTCCTTTACCAGGGTTTCCCGAGCCAAAGAAAGTAGAACTGGTGCAAAGATCCTCTCAATCTAATACGCTTCATCGATCAGAAGTCAGGACCGATGTCACTCCATTCTGGAATACACCAGGTCAAGATTCAATATTTAGTAGCATTCTGTCCCAACCACAGCACACCGCACCCACTAGCGGGCCAGGCTTTGGAAGCACTCATGGCACCACTTCCAGCCAAGATCCGGCACAGGGACTACCTCCCGCTGCCAACCCTCCCGTCAGCGGAGTTATCTTGTCACCCAACGCCGGGGAAACACCACCACGGTTTCCTAATATATTTGCCAGACAACAACCAAGCGCATACCTTCAAGGTAGTGGGCCTGCGAGTCGAAGTGTGTTTGAACGCTCACCAGAGCAAACATTTGGAACTCCAATACCGTCCTTATTCGGGTCTTCTCCGGTGCAATCGCGCGTAGGGGGATTGTTTGGACCTGCTCTACCTTCTCCACAATCGCAGGCGTCACTGTCAAGGAATGTAGAAGCTCCACCCCCATATCCGTCCAATCCAGTGAGAATTTTGCCAGTTGGCCCGCCAGTCAACGTGCAGCATCCTCAAACGTCTCCAGCACTGCCCTCTCCTCGCCAAAATGAAGGCGTAGTATTAGCAGAGGTGCGTCGTGGCCTCTTCATCTTATCAGCACACTCGACAATGATTCATTCGTAGCCCGAGAAAGATGTTACTCATACAGCGACTGGGAAAGTATCCATTGCATCTCGTATAGAGATCCATCACGTCCTCATAGCGACCATCCCTCCGAAAGCATCATTTACGAGAGTCGCAGTACCGGCTGTCGATACCCGTGTCTTTTATGCTGTGGGTGATCGTTCTCATCATCACATCTGCATCACATTAATGTTCATTGATATAGTGCAAGTTGACCAATACAAGCAATTATGTACTAACTCCGGGTCCCATCCACACTTACCTGGATGGAAGACATGTCTCCGACAGTACGATCACGGTACGTTATTCCTATATGGGTCCAGAGATCTATCATTTCACACACCAAACCAGGATGATATCCTACCGCAAATAATTGAGTGCTCTCTCGGTGTCGATCCCGCAGTGACCACGGAGATCGAGCGGCGCATTGTCAGCTCTGAGGTAGCATCTCTTCCCGCCGCTACGGACGAGAGGGAGACGCATGTGATTGCCATCACGGTCAAAAACGCACACAAAGGTCCCATTGACGATATCGTCGTTCGTGTATCTCTGCCGGTTCCACAGGATCCTCGTATTACGGTGTCCCTACGAGAACCCCTAGGTTTGGCTATGATTGACTCGGGCGCGACGGTGCTGTTACGAGACAAGTGCTTTGCGAAATGGTCGACCTCTGGGAAACATACAGGGAGGAAGGGTGGGGTGTTTGAGTGGGTATGTAATGATGTGCAATCCGGTCCACTGGAGTTGAAAGCGGCATGGGAAGTAAGTGGGCCACTGGGAAACGTACAGGGAGGAAGGGTTGGGTGTCCGAGCGGGCGCGTTACGATGTACAATCCGGTTCACTTCAGTTGAAAGCGGCGTGAAGCGTAAATGCCCCTCGCGATTTCAACGTCGTGGAAAAGTAGTGTCCGTACCAAGCAGGTGAGAAGCGGTGTATCGGGCTTGTGTCTGAGTTAGTGTAAAGTAGTATACATAGTTAGCACATGTATGTACAACTATTGGTGACGCAAATGAACAGATAATTTTTTGAAAGGGAAGAAGTTGATGGAGATAGACGCAAGGAACGCGTATGCTTCGGCAGTGCGCGTACGTAGTACAGTATGAATTAAGATCTCCAAATGGCGTCAAAGGCGTCAGTTGGGCTCGAAATTCGAGCTTATGCATAACTTATTATTGTTATTTGATGTTTGGTCTTGCCATGACAGTGTTCCTCTACTTGCAATTGCGAATCAGCATGGTCACTTCTCCGCATACTCTGCCTCAAATATGTATTTGTTTCTCATGAAACCATGTGCGAACTTACGACCGCGAACCCCCTCGAAGTTGATGTTGATGTGACTTCTCGTGTTGAATTTCAAATTTCAACAGTAGTACTCCCACCGCGGCGCTACTACTAAACATCGGATGAAACGGCTGTTCCGCTACCGAATCGGGTTCAACTCCTGAGTCTTCCATAAAAATTGTGTCGCTCCTGCATCCTCTGGGCTCTCACTGAGTATGATTTCTCTCTCTCTCTCTGCTACTGACTTTCCCATCAAGTCTGTGAAGGCCTTCAGCTGTGGCGAAGCAGAGGTTACCCGCACCTTCACCCTAAATTTGACCAGCTGTCGAGTGCGTGCATAATTATCTTTTTGTCCCCCAAATACCTTATACAACATTTACTTCTAAGCAGAATGAATCACTAGTCATTGAGATTTCGAAGCTTCCAATCACGCTCGGTACACTTCGGCCCCCAACTGTGACAGCTGGTTCGGAAGATCTGTTGATCACGCATTACTACAGCAGCAGACCCAACTCGTTTAGTACCGGTCCTCCTGATATCAGTAGCGATGTCCTTCGTGATCTGAATGTCAAGTGCACGCGTTTAGAGTACGAGCGTCATTTAAGGCAGAAAATCCTGTCAACATTCATGGTCTTCCTTGCTGCAAGTGCCGTTGAGACAACGGAACCTGCGGAGCTCGTGCCGTTCTTCGATGACGTCGTGGAGTCAGGCAAGAGTCTATTCGAAAGGATCACAGTACTTGACCGGCAGATCAGCGATATTCAAAAGGAGGTAAGGAAAGAAATAACGCGACTTCACCACGAATACTCCTCATTGGCGACAACAGTCACTGTTGTCCTTGCGCCCGTTCCTGGCCACACCATTGGAAACGCTGAGCTGGAATTGGTATACAGTGAGCTGTTTTCTCATTGCGCTGTCACACTTTCTTCTTACTGTCCTCAACAGGAGTTAAGGCTACTTGGGAACCAATATACGGGCTGCATCTCACAACCATCGACGGTATCCCTTCGTCCTCAGTCATTCTCACTTATGAATGCCACATTTCTCAGTCTACCGGGGAGGATTGGAACGATGTGGAGCTCGTGATAACTACCGCGAAGCCTGATGTTCTATCGATAGATCTGCCTGAGCCGAAGAAGATACGATTGGTGCAAAGATTCTCTCACCCTGATCCGTACCATCGACCAGAAATCAGCACCGGTACCCCATCATGGAATTCACCAGGACAAGGTTCAACGTCAAACAGTTTTATGTCCCTGTCACAGCACACAGCATCCACTGACAGTGCTCTATCTGGAAGCACTCAGAGTGCCACCTCCAGCGAAGATTCGTCCGAGGTACAGGGTCTACCTCTAGTTGACTCCCCCAGTTGCGAAGTTCGCATGGAAGGAATGGGGCCAGAGTATGGTGATGTATTTCCCGCACGAAGCATTTCCCTTCAAAGTAGTGGCTCCCAAAGTAGCAGCCTATTCGGATCTGTTCCAGCGCAGTCATCATTTGGATTTGTTCCAGTACCGTCGTTCTTTGGATCTTCTCAAGTACCGTCGTTATTTGGACCTCCCCAAGTCTCGTTGTTCGGATACCCTCAAGTGCCGTCATTATTTGGATCATCTCAGGTGCCGTCATTATTTGGATATGCCCCAGCGCAGTCACACGCAGGGGGGCTGTTTGGAGCGGCTCTGCCTTTACCACAATCGCAGATGTCATCAACAGCGATTGTAGATCCATTTATACACTATGCATCTGCACTGAACTCAGCTTCATCGCACTTTGGCGGAAGTACTGCTCCAGATAACGCATCTACTTTTTCCTCTAACCAATCAGCATCAAACGTGCAGCAGTCTGGTTGTTTTAGTTTGCCTGACCCAGCACCCTGTCCGACACACCACAATGGGGGAGACGTAGGATTTGCGGAGGTGCATCATGACATCATCCCCTCATCAGTATATCGGACACTAATCCATTCGTAGCGTGAAAGAGACGTTACTCATATCACATTGGCAGCGACTGCGAAAGCTTTCATTTCAAGTCGCAAGGAAGCCCATCACGTCCTTGTGGCGACCATTCCCCTAAATGCTTCATTTACAAGAGTCGCCGTACCGGCTGTCGATTCTCGCGTCTTCTATACCGTGAGTGATGTTCGTTGTCTCGAATACGTATGGCATTTACGAATAACATCAATATAGTGCGAGGTTACCAATTCTAGCAACTACGCACTTCCCCCAGGCCCCGTTCACACTTACCTGGATGGAAGACACGTTTCCGACAGTAAGATTGCGGTACGGTTTTCAATAGTTTCCGAGACCTACCACCTCATACACCGAACCAGAACGTCACCCAGCCGCAAACTATTCAATGCTCTCTCGGTGTCGATCCTGCAATGACAACGGAGATCGAACGCCGTGTTGCCGGCTCTGAAAGAGCGCCCATCTTCCCCACGGACGAGAGGAAGACGCATACGATCACAATCATCGTTAAAAGCACACACGAAGGGTCCATCGATGATCTCCTCGTTCGTGCATCTCTGCCGGTTCCGCAAAACCCTCGTATCCGAGTTTCACTACGAGAACCTGTGTGTCTGACTAACATCAGCTCGGGCACGCCGCTGGTACGAGATAAGTGTCCTGCGAGGTGGTCTACCACTGGGGAGCGTGCTGGGAAGAAAGGTGGGGTGTTTGAGTGGGTATGTAGTGATGTGCAACCCGGTTCACTGGTATTGAAAGCGGCATGGGATGTAAGTGCTCCTCGCGAATTCAACGTCGTAGAACAGTAGCTGGAGAAACAGATGGATTGACTTCAGGGTTTCATGAAGAGTAGTATACACGTGTACAACAATATACGCCAGCGACGCAATTTCCAGTGCCATATCCTACAGCACGCCATCGCTGCGCACAGCACACTGGCCGAATTCCAGTTTCTTCAAACCTTCCTCCTTGGGTAAAATGTCCTATAACACCATATATCAAATCGACTGCATAAATTATAACACAATGATCTCACATGTTCAAAGATCCCCAAGGGGAGAGCAAGAGTCACGCAAGCGTTTGGTGAGTCCTGAAATGAAACTCAGTCAAATCTTTGGGAAATCAAGATTTTGACTCGGCTTACCACAATTGCGCCAATATGGCTTTCTACAGGGGCAGCAGACAACAGTAGATCTGAACAGAAGTGAGAGAAACTTCTCTCATAAAAACGCTTACTTACATGATTGTTCACGAGCTACACCGCATATCAACAATGCGATAATCGGTTTGGAATATGGAACTTACTGTAGCCAATCTTCATAAGGTAAGCTATAGCATTCAGGGCGGCTTGCTTGTATGCGACCGTGCTGGAGATCAGTGAGTTACGAATTGTATACCAACAAGAAGGATACTGACGCATCCATGTTGTACTGGGTACCATCACCATCTGTTAATATATCACCGTCAATAGTGCGTAATGACATTCGACGTGTTCATGCATACGGTAGTCAACGCTGATCCCCTCGAAGACCAACTGACAGAATAAATTAGCAACCAAGATATTCCAAGCGTCTGCGCACTTACTTTTGCAGAGTATAGAGGATCCACGGGAGAGGGCTTTGACGGTCAGCATTGGTTGAATGCCTGGCCAAGACCAACTCACCAGGAAGATGGGTTGTTTCAAAGCAAATTTCTCGACTCCACCTTTGATGATACTAGTACTGAAGGTGATGATTCCAGCCTAGAAGCTACGTCAGTGAGAAGAGGACAACCACGGGAAGTCCGTACCATTTCAATGGCACCACAGAAGGACATCTACATCGCATTTACTTCAGACTGTCAACAGTGATAGCATGAAGCATACCTCGCCCTGTTAGAGTGTTAGCAAATGAATGTCTGCGCGATTTAGGTACTTACATCACCCTGAGAGAAATGGAGGTCACCAACAGACAAGTTCGCTCCCTTTACGAAAACAGGGAAGTAGCAACGCGAGCCCCTTGATTCCATTTATTTGAGTACTGAAGCAAAGCCCGCAGTGAATTTCCTTACTTTGACAAGTTTTTGATCTACGAGGCAGTTACTGCAGTTGAGACAACCAATGCTTATTACTTGAAGAAAACTCACATCGCAGTTACCACCGTGCTCTCTTCCTGGAATTGTTCGCGCGCCTTCGCGGTATATTTTCGCCCGCACATCATCAGGAACGTCTTGGCCAACATATGCGCCATCTGCCAACGGGCCAAAGGCGACAGGAGGGACCGAATTGATGTGGGCATCAATAAGGGCGCCTTCACGCTTGTTCCAAGTTGCAAGCAGCTCAGCCGATGGCGCTGTACCAATCAAACCAGGATGCGACACGCCGGCGAAGCGCACACCAGGAATGTGTCTTGAAGTAGCGTATACACCTGAAGATGTATAGCATGAGGTTGCCCACACATCGTGGAGAGATGCAAACCTTTGAAATCCCAGATGGCTTTTGCAGCTCTGCTTTTGAATTCGCGAGCTGCATCAAATACTGGTTAGAAGACGCCAAAACATATATTATTTGCACTCGCCGAACAATCCACCGCCATTTTCGAGCTCGAAAATACCCTGTTGCACGTTCAATGCCTGACTCAAACGTCTTTCTTGTGAGAGTCCTTACGGTGTAACCCCAGGGCATTTTATCAAATGGCCTGACTGTGGACAAATAAAGTGGGATATAGCGATCGAGCAGATGCAGGCGTACCATCAAGAATGTCAACTACGAGGCAATCTCCAGGCTCCGCACCCTCTACGGCAACCGGTCCCGACAAGTTATGAACGCTGTTCAGGTTTACATCTCTGATATCGTCACTCGCTAACGAAAACAGTCGCATAAAAACAGAGTTTTATTTTGATAAAAGCCCATAAACGTACTGTCGTTGTTACCGATCTGTGCTCCTGTCCAGTCCACACATTCGACGTTGAATACCTGTCCTGGCTTCACTGTGGCGAAAGCAGGAATGTCGGGACTGAGGGTAGGGTCATTGGTACCAATTACAGAGCGTAGAAAGTAGCAGCTCACTGCCAGCGATTGTGCAGACCCTGAAAACTATGTTGGCAAACGTCATTAGCTACAGAAACAAGGGACGAACCTTCTGTTTGCTTGCAGGACTTCGAACAAATCGACATCATGAGCGCTCAAGACGCAAGAACACGTCAATTCAGAACCTACATGAAAGGATCGGCCTAGAGGGGCAATGCTCAGTTTGTTCACTTTTGCAGGACGAACAGAGTGCAAGGGCATACCGAAATCACGGTCGGGTGAGCTACAGAGTTCGCCGCAGTTGCCATTTGTTAGTTACTTTCTGCTCTACGATGAAGTGTGCAATAAGAAGGGCAAGTCGAAAAGAAAGGATCAACACTAATGATATTGGCTTATATTGGATCCTGATAAGAAAAGCGGCCCGCCTGCGTTATCTCGCCAAGGGCGCTGTATGGGTGAAAACATGCTAACAGGCACTTCCAGTCTCATGAGACGCTTAATTTTGGATCTGATAGTAACATGACCTGGTTTTGAAGTAGAGATTCTCACCTATTGCTTATTTGGACATGTGACGTAGTCAGTATGTGCAAGCCCTCTCAGCTGTCAATAACTTGGGATCATTCAGGGGAGTTCTGGCAGACTTGAGTCTACAGGTTGCTTGGCAAACCACAAGACAAGGTGATGCATTTGAAAGCATAAATTCACATGTTCGCGATGGTTATCTGCCTTTCTGAAGTTTGACTTGACGTGTGAACCATCGAAGATCAGGTGACCTACCCTAGCTGAGCAAGGCAAAGAACACAAAGAGTTTACGGCTAATGAACGTGAGTAATGGTAATGGTGGGATGCACTGGCGCTCCGCAATTCAAACAAAGACAGGAATTCAATTTGACTGGCCTGCTGCATACTTTTACATCAAAACCAACGCAACTGTCGACACAGCAGTGGCCCCTAAAACAGCATACCCAGCCGCGTATGCTCCCTTGAGAGACAAAACTACAAAAAAAAAAAAAACACGTAAGCAAGCATCGATTTAACAAGACGTACGCAACATACATTTCCCCATGTCCCAGCTCAAGTGTCGCAGTCCATTCCAGAAGTGGAAAGCGAAAGGTGCAGCCAGGAAAACCTTGCCGGTGTACTTCAGGTATTCTGGCAGGCCAGCAACGAATTCGATTATATGTGCGCTGTCGAAGGTGCCCGGGGCCACGAGGTATGCCAACGAAAAGCCGTATAGGACTAAGTGCCGTCACAGTTATAGTATATTCCAGTGACTTGTAGGGAATCAGAACATACGTGCGCTGAGTGCACCACCAGTTGCACGGTTGGCAATGGAACTAATCCATGTCAGTTGAGGTTGGTAGATTGTGAAATGAGGGCTGGAGGGACGTTTAAGACGCTGAGCATTGAGAATTTCTTGCGAAGCGGATGGGGGCAGGGACTGTGTCTGTACTCCACTACAAAGCGTTCAGAAATGAGAATTCAAGACCATGAAAACACATTCTTACCGCTTGGGAATTAGAGCACGCAAAGCGATTTGGTTTCTCCCTGTATTGAAAAGATAATAATCCTGAGCGTCCTTCAAAACATTGTGACCTGCACTAACCAATGATTGGAGTGAGCGCTGCCCGCCTCGAAGCAAAACCAAGGCCAACACGAGCGGACACTGACATAGTGATGAAGTGGAAAATGCGGAGATTTGACGTTGTATCTGTGCGGGCGGGACGGTGATAGACGGAATGCGTCGTGGGAAATCTCGGCTATGTTTTTCACAGGCTTATTGACACAGGAGTTAGGACGCCCACAGCAGGCCACAGCGAGTACCAGGTTTTGAAAACCAACCAACCACCGCTTATCCTTAGTCCTTGTCCTTCTTGTTGGCGTTGCCCTAACATTGAAACGAATACGGCAATTTCAATTTCTCATTCCTTGGGCGGTTGGTCATGGCAAACAAGCGGAAATCAGAACCTCTGGCATTGTGCCATCATGTCAACGAGCCCTTTTCTAGCATCCGTCGCGAGACAGCTGCCATATGAGTCATTATTACTCCTTTGGCGGCGACCAATGCTAGCATTGTACCACCTCGCCAACAGACCCTTTTTTCTGAATGTGTCGCGAGAGGGCCGCCACATCAAGCTCATGGCTTTTTAGAGTTCATGGCAGTCCTTGTACTGACTCGCCCATTATTCGATGAGTTAATCTGTATCACAGCAGTCCGGAGCCACATCATCACTGTACAGCCCTGAGCTTCACATATAAGTTGCGTAGTTTCGCCTTTATACTTCACCCTCTCGCCACATCACAGGTTGGGCTACAACCCCACTCGAAATCATGTCTTCCTCTGAGAACAGCACTAGCCAACCCAAACCAAATGAACTCATCAAGTGGCATGACAGTACCAACGTCACTCTCGACTATTATAAGGATTTTTTACAATATAGCAGCACCACTGACCATGTTCAACTATCTTCGCAAGTCGTGTTCCATTCATAATCAACGGTATCATTGACTGTCCTGCCCTCTAGTCTCAGAGACATGAACGACGCCCTTCTGACCGCTACCTCTCTTAGCTATGATGAGCGTCTAGCGGACGCAAAGAAATACAACCATCAAGCTCAACACCTTGGTAACAAGTTGCAAATAGTACGTCGTGCTTCTATTCAATGGTCCGCATAAATTCATCCCATTTGGTGTTGTAGTTATTCCACCGACAGAAGGGCACAGAACATTCAGCATTTTGTCTAAGATACGCTGTCTTGGATGGTATTCATAAATTTCTCGTTGAATTGCTCGGAAGTTGATTACACTTCTTCTGATAGGACAAGGGTATGGAGCAAGAACTGAGGCAGCTGAGAAAGCGGCATTAAATGATCACCATCTTGTTACGATTGATCCACGGACTTTTGCAATATCCCGTAGGTCCCCTACTTGGTGAAGGACGTCGCGCTTCCCACTTGGATGACCCTGACCGCCCATGCAACTAAATTCCTGCCGTCCCATGTTGGTGGATATTTCCTCGAGCCGATAATAATGTCAAAATCTGCAGACTTTGTATCAATTGTATCAATCATGTGTTGTGTCTTACTTGTGTACGTAAACTATGTATTTAGCGCCCATACGGGAACAACCGAGCAGGTTTTGATCGCTTTTGTCCTTTGCATCGAAACACGTTTCACAGCGACCACAAACTTCGGAACAACAACAAGGCCCCCGACGCGCTTACATACAGACGTCTATTCGCGCGCTGCCATAGAAACTTTACAATGTATTGTTTCTAAAGAACAAACATGTACGCACAAGCGGCAGCCTTTAACTGTAATAACATGCATCCATCTCTAGGTGCCTAGCTAGAAGGACGTTTCGTACAAGAGTTACTAAAACTCACTTCATTTTTTTTGTTAAAGACGATCATCGCTCTGTAATGGTGCCTTGAGACCTGATTGTTGAACTTCTGGAAGCATTGCTGCTGAGAGAAATATAAGATGGCCCGACCAGCCGACTCATTCCCAAGTTCAACTCGCAAAGCCCTCCTGCTGCCCCACAATCCTCACCTCCCATTAACATGTCACGCTCTATCACGATCACTCAGAAGTTTGTGTATCACGGATCTTCCGTGGAGTATTGCTCCGACTGCCCCATGGGCACGCGGGAAATGGTCCAGACCTGGTATCACCAGACTAGTGAAGTTCTACGACAATGTACTGCACTGATGAGTCACGGAAGTGAGAGTGATGTGGTACAACTCAGCCGGTACGTCGTAAAGCCCTCTGGAATGCACAAGCCTGCTCAATGCTCACCACTCTTCCCAGCATACAAGCAATGCGGACCGTCATGTATCAGCTCCTGGATAAGAGAACGAGAGAAAGTCTCTCAAGGGCGGTATCTCTGGGAGATATCTGTCTCAACCTGTCGTTCGACCTGTATAACCAATTGATGGAGGTGAGTTCTGGCAGTGTTCTCTTACTTGGACTGCTATTCTCATGTTTGATATTTAGAGAGAGTCATCCGGTCACGCTGGACGGCCTAGACGAAACTCAACGTACCCACCAATGACTGGGCCCTACACGCATATATAACCTGAGGGTCCTGAGCCTTACCGGATGCTCGACCGCTTGCGCCTGGTAAGCAGAACTTGAGGAATTGCCTTAAACGTCTTACTAAGCATCACCATAGCGCTTCCAATAGCTGCGTTTTAGCAAACGGCGAGTTGGGGAAGTCCGCGCCAACCAAGCCGGGCCCGATATTGCTGCATTATGCTTTACAGTTGCATCAAGTTTTTCCATTGTAAACTGTTCAAATGGTACATGAGTTTTTGCCAGTAGATGGCATTTTGTTCATACGTACATGGCGTATTGTGTAGTGTAGTAGAAGTAGACCAAGACTAGTGTATGTGTGTGTCACCCTACGTGTACACAGGGGATAGACATCGAACAGGTTAGTAGGACACGGTTGTTACTTACTATTTGTGCATAGTCATAGCCAGTTCAAAGAAGAATCCTTTTTTCAAAGTCATCCTTCAATGTGACGAGTATGGGGGGTTCTGGTGTGATATAAGAGCGACGACGATCTGAGAACGATATATTTATTCACTCCCAATCATTACGTGGCCAGATACTGACCCACGATTGCGGCCCGTTACCCAGAAGATTCGTCAAATAATCCACCTGCTCCTGAACTAGGCGAACCCGGTAGTCTGCCTCCTCATCAGACAGCACAGACAACACAAACACTTATTAGTGAGGGAATTGATGCTGACAACCCATCGGATATGCTAGATAGCCTCTTAAAAGTAACGATGATCATCCGAAGGATCAAGTGATCCGTGATCCCGAGGTTCATGTGGCGACAACCACATCAGATTCCACGGACCACGGTGCGAAAGATGACCACTAGTACCACTGTTTGATAGAAATTGTGTTATCCAACGAAGTGAATAAGGAATACAGGTGCGCTGTACCGTACTATGTACCGTAGATAAGGTTCAGCCACTCGGCTGACTCCGAGAGATTCCAATTCCAACACTCCCCCTGAATCGCGAGGAGTCAAAACAAAGAAATAAAATGCACTCCTAGACTTCCCAGTAGGCCTCTTCCTCCCATCTCCTCTACTCCTAGTACCTTAGTCCCAATGTTGATCTTCATCCGGCTTCGTTGACAATTTAACATGTGAGTGTCGGCAGTGAGGGAATAATGATGTGGCCTGGTGGTCGTGACAACAAGAATGCAAGATGCCGAAAATGAGAGTTTGTCGAAAAGAATGTGATTGGGCCATCCAAGCCCCTAATGAGATGTGCAGTGTGTCGCAGTCATCCCCCAAAAAAGTGGTAGCGTAGTAGGTCGTACTGCGGCGTGTTGCAGCACTTCCCGAGTCGTAGTAGGCGGCGCCGCGGCGCCCTCCCGAGGTCCTAGTCTATCAGGTCGCCCCGCAATCTGCACATCGACCCGCATCCAGCACATCGCTCCTCTCCAATCCATGTTTCTTTTATCACCCCAGGTCCAAAGGTGAGATTCACTTCTGATAGAAATTGTGTTATCCAACGAAGTGAATAAGGAATACAGGTGCGCTGTACCGTATACTATGTACCGTAGGTAAGGTTCAGCCACTCGGCTGACTCCGAGAGATTCCAATTCCAACACTGTTTTCTACAGACTGCAAAACCTCCATCAAGGTGATGTAGTACGTGGACAGAAGCAATTATTGAACGTGGAATTTCACTTTTGGCCGAGATGAAGCCGAAAAGATAGAGGTTTAGCACACACCCCAAGCCACCCTAATGTGGTGGTGTCTCAGTTTGTCTACCACTGCGGAGCATTTTTGACCGCCAAGGACAAGCCGAGGTGAAGTTAAGAAAGATTTTGCCATCTTATTCGCAGGTATGTCTAAGGAGGTCTAATATGGATGTGAAAACAAGGGGAATTCTGTAATCCTAGTTAGTGAAATGTGACGGTGCTATACGGTCAGACTCAGCCTCAGCCCCTCATCCAATGCCAAATAAACAGATGTCAGGAGACGAATGTGAGTGATCCGCATCCAGAATTTCAATTTGATGTGCCTTCGGCACGTATTGAACGGACGCCAAGAACGCAGGGGATTCTGTGATTACTGAAGAGCACTAGAAAACGGGCTTCCGATGGGAGTATCCTCGTCGATCACCAGAACTATCGTCGCCGATCAAGTAGGGAACAACGAGGAAGGTATCAGCACGCACCTTTCGAAGGTTATCTTGACCTCATGGCGACAGCCGTAGCAAGCGTGACAAAAGCGCTGAACTCCGGGTCTGCATATAATCTACTCTCACGATGAAGCGGCGTCTGGAGATTCAGCCTGCGGATGCACCACTCAGGGCAAGGATGTCGTGGATGAAAAGCGACTAAGTGTGTGTGCATGTAGCCGGCGCTAGTTGCTACCATGCTGTGGATGTCCCAGGATTTATAGATATGCTGGGCAACATTCTATCAATTGTTGGTCAACTTTCAGACCAAATCAATATTATGCCTAAATTCGTTTCGTTCATTGCCGGTCAGAAGCCGAGAAGCTCATGTCGTTTTCGACGATGCCGGCCTGATGCGGCAGAAGTAAATGCAAATATTAATGTGCCTGACCAGTACCTTCAACTTGAAAGACTGGTCCGACTGGCACGTAGTCTCGTACGGTTCATGTTCATTAGGGATACTGTATACGCCTAGGACAGAACATATTACAAATGAACGAGCGAATGCAAATTATTATCGTCTCTCTGGCACCCACCCATCCATTTTGGGGACTCGACTAGGTACATAACACTAACACTCTATTTACTATATCTCAAACTCCGCTCTCACCATCGCTATATATTTCAAACCAGATCAACTCCCACATTAACCTTCAGACTATGCCTCAATTCTCAGAAACTGTAGTCAGTCTTGTTTCTGGCGTATGGAAGAGAGCAGTCCAAGGCCAGGTCAGTATTTCTTGCAAGCCACCTCCTTCATTCCCTCAAGCACGCTCTAGGGTGGCCTAATGTCAGGAATGGATCCAACAACGTTCAGTACCTCAGATCCCCTACGGCTATGGATAATTCAAATGGGTGAGCCATCATATCTTCTGTTTCAAGTTCGTCTACAACATTATTCTCAACAGGCATAATTATCTTGATGGCGCAATTGCTCGCGCTTGGATTAGGCAAGATTAAACAGCCCAAAGTCATTGCTGAAGTCCTGGGTGGAATTCTCCTTGGTCAGTTCATTTTATAATCTCATACTAACACCATCGCTCACTTAGTCGCAGGTCCTACTGCCATTGGACGAATCCCTGGTTTCACGCAGCACATCTTCCCCGCCCAGTCCCTTTCCTACCTCTCCCTAGTCGCCAACATTGGCCTCTGCCTCTTTCTCTTCATAATTGGTCTTGAAATTGACGCAGGAATTATCAAACGCAATGCTCGCAAATCTCTGTTTATATCTCTTTCTGCCATCGCCTTATCCTTTGGTCTTGGCGCCGGCATTTCTGTCCCACTCTACCGCAATTTTATTCCTTCCAACGTCAATTTTACTTACTTCATGCTTTTCACCGGTGTCTCATTTTCTATCACCGCTTTCCCCGTTCTTTGTCGCATCCTCACCGCTCAAAAACTTCTAGACACCACTGTCGGCGTCATTGTCCTCTCAGCCGGCGTGTGCAATGACGTAGTCGGCTGGAGTCTCCTCGCACTAGCAGTGGCTCTTGTCAACGCAACCTCTGGTCTTACCGCTTTATGGATCCTGCTTACATGTGTGGCATTCACAATGTTTCTTATGTGGCCCGTTAGAATCGCGCTCCTGTGGTTCGCTAGATATACAGGAAGTACCGAAAATGGACCAACGATGTTCTTCATGACGGTTACTATGATTATCCTTTGGGCTTGTGCATTCTTCACAGACATCATCGGCGTCAACGCCATATTTGGTCAGTGATTATTTTTGCTTCATTGTCCCTCGATCAAATTCTCACTGCGTTCTTAGGCGCCTTCCTGGCGGGCATCATTGTGCCTCGAGAAGGTGGTCTTTCTATCTCGCTGACAGAGAAGCTTGAAGATATGGTAACGATCCTGTTTCTGCCTTTGGTAAGGGTGTGCCGAATTTGCCGCTTCGATAAGACTCACTGCTTTACAGTACTTCACGATCTCCGGGTTAAACACTAATCTTGGATTGCTTAACGATGGTCCGTTTTGCTGATGCTGACTCACTCTGATCATTTACCTGACGCATGAGGCAGGCATTACTTGGGGATTTACAATTGCGATTATATGTTTGGACTTTACTGGAAAATTCGCTGCTTGTACGACCACCGCGAGGATTTCCGGCATGAGCTGGCGAGAGTCAAGCACAGTCGGGTCATTAATGTCTTGCAAAGGGTCAGTCATTAATTTCTTTGATCGCATTTGGTCACTGACAGTTTCTTGACAGTCTTGTTGAATTGATTGTGCTGAATATCGGACTTTCTGCGGGCATTCTCACCCCAAAAGTGTTCTCTATGTTTGTCCTTGAAGCCCTGGTCCTAACTTTCATGACCACGCCCCTTGTCACTCTGCTTTATCCCCCTGAACGCCGAATTCGTGCAACAGGTATCACCTCGCGGGCGACAGGTGGAGAATCGTCCGAGGATAAAGATCCCAAGTATCTCATCATTGATGATCAAGCATGGCGCTATCGCTTCACCGTTGTCCTCGACAAATTCAACCACATGTCCGGAATGTTGGTAGCCACTCAACTCGTATGCGCGCACTCACTCGAATCATCAACCGAATCGACGTCTGAGAAGATCAGAACTCCTGAGGTCAGTGTGGACGCCCTTCGTCTGATTGAGTTGTCAGAACGTACTTCAGCCGTCATGAAGTCTTCAGCTGTTGACACTCTTATCCACACCGACCCGGTTTTAGGCGTCTTCCGTACCTTTGGAGAACTCAATGATCTACCTGTTTCACTCTCTCTTTCTATCGTCCCGCATGAGGACATGTCACACACCGTCGCCGACCATGCGAAACGGCATGGATCTCAGCTCGTCCTCTTACCGTGGCTACCTCCGTCATCCACATCTGGCGATTCAAATGACCCGTCGAATTCACATGGCCACCATAACACTAAAACAGAGCTGAATCCATTCGAGACGTTTTTCGGCGGGTCGACGGGCACAGGCACGTCCACGGCTGCGATCCATTCGCAGTTCGTGCGGCGAGTATTTGCAGAGAGCAAGTCAGACGTCGCCCTATTTATAGATCCAGGCGTTTCGCACTCTGCAGGTACAGGTACAGGAAGTGCGCGGCATATATTTTCCCCCTTTTTTGGCGGTCCGGATGATCGACTTGCACTTCAGTTCGTGGTTCAGCTTTGTGCTAATCCCAGAATGAGAGCCACGGTCGTAAGGATGTCGAAAAGTGGTGGTGAGAGTGCCCTTGAGATACCGTCGCTCGTACATGTAGAGAACAAAACAAGCATGGACTCGCAGAGTACAGGATTGCATGTGCCCTCAGTACGTCACGTCACGTCACTTGCACTTTTTTCATGACTGACATATGCATCATCTAGAACATCGCTTTTCCAGACACGATTTACGGACAAGCCAACACCCAGACACGCTTTCTGTCCGAGACCGCCGACAGCGTCCTCTGGGGTCGATACGCTAACTCCGCTGCCTCGCTCGACACACCCTCCTATTTACGCGCAGCCCTCTCCCGAATCCATTTCTCCGAGCAATCATCCCCGATACCGCTCCATTCCGCCATCCAACAGGCCTCCACGTTCAAGCCTGTCCTGGTTGTCGTCGGGCGCTCACGGCGGCTGGCAGTCGAGGATCATACAGCTGAGCTGAACGAGATCCTTAAAGAGCGGGGGAATGGGAGCTTTGGGCAGGATGCCGTGAGGAAGACCATTGGGGATGTTGCTACTGCGTTTGTTGCCTCGGCGTGTGCGACTGCTGTCGTTGTACTCCAGGCTGCAAATTTGGGTACTGGTGCTGATTGAGACTGAGATGTATCATTGTGTATGTATCTAATTGTACTGACTGTTATTGAGACTGTTACTGCCACTTGCCATACCCTAATGGATAAATACAAGCCCCTTTTAATGCGGTTGACGAAAGATGGACTAGCTCGATATGAATTTCGTTCCGTCCAATATCTATGGAAGTCGAACCCGTCCTGAAACATATCCGAAGAGAGTCTGCTTGTTCGCGACTTGCCTTTCGTCTCTTCGACGCGTTTTTTTCTACTAGTACTATCTAATGCATATGGTTACAATAAAAAGCGTCAAAACTTTTTCAACTACCAAGACTCCAGAAAGGAGAACACTGCTGGAATCCGAGTCCGAACACAGGATAGCTCCGCTGCAAAATCAGCTCCGAGGAGGAATGCAGTCTGGAGCTCTACTGATGACGAAACCCTCATCGAAGTCTTGGCGGAACAACAGGCTTGTTGGTAACCAGGCTGACAACGACTGGAAAGGTGTCATATCATAGGGTGACACTGCGGTATTCACCATTTTAAATAATACAATAATGAGTCAAATCGATTCATACGTGCGATGCTACGGAAACGCTTGTACTTGTTGAAACCTCGATGCGAAGTGAAACATGCATGTGTATCTGAGAAAAGAAGAGAAGGTCATAACCAACGCAAGGACGATGCACAGCTTTATGTCGTCGCGAGACAAAGCTACATTTAAACTATGTAGCTGGGTAAATAAATGCCGCCAAGGTACAAAGTCCAAAAGATGGGGGGATCCAAAGACGGGGGATATCACTTTAGGGTGTGAATGAAGAGCGATGAGACGTAGCGAGACGTGGCTATATTAGCTCTGGATAATTTGCGATGATTAATGCTGGCTAGATTTGATAGGGTAAAATCGGAACTGGGGTACGAGAAGCTATATGCATGCGGGTTCATGAATGTGCGTATGTAGTTAGTAAGGCAATCATGAGAGCTCGGACGTAGGCGAGTGGAGTATTTCATCCTCGGTGATAGCGATGGTGGCATTAGGCTTAGGCACGTGTCCAGATTCATGCATCGCGATAGTCTGGTCAGAGTCAACGTGTCTGATGACCTTCTTGTGTCCGACGATCCCGACACTACGAAGGAAAAGTGCTGCCAGCAGCGCGGCTACGAGACACCATCAGTAAGGACCTGTCAGAGCTATTTTAATTTGTGGTGCTTACCCAGAAGTGCAAATGCAGTGACAGTCCATTGTGCAGCTTGATACCCCTTAAGCTGCGCAGATTGAGGCGCATTAGTGCCGGTAGCATTGACAGTGACGCCTAGCTTGGCAGACTCCTCGTCGACCACCGAATTGAACACGATAGTCGTTAAAGTAAGACCGAAAGCGGTGCCGATCTAAAGTAGTGCGAGTTTAGAAAAGGACTAGCGTCGCTAGTAGATATTTGCGCAGCCACGCACCTGTGTCATAGTTTGAAACAGTGCTCCACCAACGCTGTGCTCGTGCGGCAATACGACTGATGCGATGAATAGCGTACCGCAGGAGTACACGAAATCAGCGCCGAATACTATGAGAACCGTGGATGGGAAGCTGAACGCCCAGTACGTGACAGACGGGTCTATCAGCGCAAATAGAATACCACCAGACGCTGTCAGTAATGTTCCGGTGACTAAACGACACAGGCAGGTCAGCGTCAGCATTGCACTTTTCGGATAGAGCCATACCTGCAAAGATTACCAAGGGCATTTTGCCAACGACCACTGCAACGAAAAAGTTGCATAGAATACCAACGATGAACATGGGAATGAACCGGATCATAGTTTGCACGGGTGTGAGTAGCAGATAGTTTTGGTAGTACAGCTAGAATTGTAGCATAGTCAACCCCCATCAAGCTCCGGTAGACGACATGATGCAGCTAGCACGTACCTGAGCCCAGAAGCTCCAACTGATGAAGCCACTCCAATTGAGGAATGCGATGGCAAGGATAACCGCCATCCGGCCCCTTGCACGTGTCCATAGCGAAAGCCTCATCAGGGGTGGCGGCGTCCACAGTGAAGGAGTTCTTGATTGATCATCTAGAGCGCGTTCCAAGTGCCTCTCCCAAAACAAGAAAAGAACGACCATGATAACGCCGACGATAAGGAGTGCGATGATATCTGGCAATGATAAGCTAATGAAACATATGATACAGGGGCGATCTCACAAGGGGTTTTCCAGCCATTCGTTGCGAGATCTCCTTGACCGAGTACAAACACGATCAACACCAAACCGGTGGTGATAAATAAGGCGCCGATCCAGTCAACGCGCTTGACGGTCTCTGTTGACGGTTTGTCTGCGTCGAAAGAAATCATCCCAGATAAAAGTATTGCGGTAGATGCTCCTGCAGCCAAATAGAAAACGGAGCGCCATGCCGTACTGCAGGAAGATGTTAGAAATAGTCGACCATGAATGCGACGTGATAACGCACACCGTAAGTTGCGTAAGGACACCACCAATTATCATGCCAAAAGCGCCGCCGACAGGAGCGCCCGCTGCAAAAGTAGCGAATGCCGTTGACCGCGCTTTAGATGGAGGGAATGCATGTGCAAGTATACCGAGCTGAAAGGAGCAGATGAGGACGTCGTCTCCGGAAAGTATAAAAGTGAAAGTACTGAACTGCAGACGGTATGGTGGCTGCGCCGCCGATACCTTGGAAGCCACGTAGGACAGCAAGTGAAACACCATCTGTGATTCAGTGTGAATGGAAGGAATTGACAGAAAGAGAAGGAGGCGCGATCACCTTGAGCAAAGCCGCAGCCTATGGAAAAGGCAATTTGAGTAAGAGTGCCGATCATGAACGCCTTTTTTCGTCCATACAAATCTGCCAATCTACCAAAGAACAAGAGAAGACAACCCTAAGTGGGATGTGAGGCGGGAGTCCGGAGAAGAGAGGCAAGGACGTACAGAAGTAAGGGAATATGCAGATACGAGCCACTGCAGCTGGTCCTCTTGGATGTCTATGTCTTTTCCGATGGTTGGAAGGGAGATGGAGACAGAGGTGGAATTAGATATCTATGAAGCAAGAGGTGACAAAGGGCTGATGAGTGAGGTGATAGAGGACATACATTGACGACCATTGCTGCGGTGCAAGTGACGACGATGAAAACGGAACGGAGAAGACTGCGTTGGACGACATGATGATTGGCTTTCTCGACGTTAAAATCTTGACTCGGTTGATGATCGAGAACGTGCTCGCTGGCGGCGGGAGTGGCCTGGTTGGACATTGAACTCCCCTAAATAAAAACTGAAGGTGGAGGAGAGATGGACAAGAAAGCAAGGAGGCCGAGTGGAGGCAGTAAAGCATCTTTATAATGAGAAAACGTCACATACAAATTACCGGTGGCCTTATTGCTCCTAGTCACGGAACACACCCGATATTCGGCAAGTACCGCCTTCGTAGTGAATCATTGTACTAGTCCGGCTCGAACGCACTGCACTACTAAAACTTATCACGAAATCGGGTCAGTCAGCTTGGCCGCATAAAGAACGATCTAACATAGTCAACCCTCATAAATCCTACAGCTCTCTTGTGCCCCCGGCCATGCTGCACCTGCCACCGAGGTCAGCCACTATGTACAACATATTTCATACAAATACATGCCTATCACGCATGTGTCCCGACCCTTAAGCTTAAGGTTCCATCCAACCTCCACCTATCATATCAAGTACCGTATGTCCTTGGTCACCTCGGGCTTGTCAATGTGCTTGAGCGGGGATGCATGCAAAATGTATTGCGTGAAAAACGAGAAATTAACGTAAAGAAAAAACGATGCGTAAATGGGGAGCAAACGTTGTGAACGCGCCGCTCAGAGTGCTATAAACCTGCTTCCTGGCCTCCATCCTCAACCCCAACCCTTTCCTATTGATCTATCACTCCTGGATCTTCGCGAGGATCTCCGAATCCTTGAACAATTGGAACTCCTGAAAATCATTTATTCATTCGCACAATCAAAAGAAAAAGAAAAAAACCCACCTCATCTCCTACTTTAATCGAGTTTCCTCCCCATCCAGGAAGCAACACTCTGTCCCCAGCCTTAACCTGAGTAGGAACAACGTTTCCATCCTTATTAGGAGCTCCGGGGCCCACGGCAATCACAGTAGCTTCGGGTAACGGCGAACTGGTCGAAGACGAAGGAAGGAATATTCCAGAGGCAGTCTTCTGTTAACGCGTCCCAGCAGCCCATATAAGCATCAGCATAAACCCATTCCAGTTGCAAAGGACGCACGGTCTCAGGCTTGAACCGCTGAACCAAAACACGGTCAAGTAGAGGAATAACAGCTTTGATGCTCTTGAATGTCGCCTGGGCAGCCTGCAAAGCAATGATACAGCATTCCGTCAACATGCATGCACCCACTGACATGTCTCAAGGAACGTGCTCACCATGATTTGAAGAGAGAAAAGCTGGAGACAAAGCGAATGGGCAAAGCTAGAGAAAAATTTGGACACAGAATATTCCCGGCTTTTTGGCTTTTCTTATTTGGTCAGGGCAAACACCACGTGCCAATGGTCGACGCGACGCGTCTCAGAAACTGGAATCTCCCAGAAATTTCCGACGATGTGATGCGAGCAAAAGCACTAAAAGAACAGTAATTTAAATGGAACATTGGTCGTGACAAACGCTCATACTAGGTAGTAATGATCGTGATGCAGGTATGTATGTATGTATTGTATGTATATGTAATGATGTGTATGAAAAAGAAACGGCGCACGCACAAGACATGGATGAGTCCGCAAGGTCGTATCATAACATGTGACATCGAGGCTCCCCGTTCCCTTCCTCATCTCATCCAAGAACCATATCATCATCGCCAGGCGGAGGCGTCGATCCCCATATCTCCTGCCCACCACGAGCTTGCCCAATATCCTCACCACCTCGCCTCCGTGCGGGCGGCATCCATGGATTCTGCGGAAGTAGTATCCGCGCCTCACGAATACCAGGCTCCATCACACCAGACACCGTCTCCGCCCGCCGTCGATTATGTTGCGCAGCACCAAACCCAGAAGAGCTTCCTCTCGCGGGGGACGGAAGAACAGCCGGAATCACTGGAGGGAGCACGGCACCCCGAGGTCGTACTGTCAATTGCGCAGCAACTGGTGGAGGATTCAAAGGCGCGTTCAATAGGTGTTCTGGCATTATATGATGGGCCGTCCCACCTATGCGCTCACGCTCCCGCAATTGTCGTTCCCTCTCTGCTCTTCTCTCCGCGCGTGCTTGGGCCGCCTCAGCTGCTGCCGCAGACGGCGGAATGTCTCCGCCAGCCCCATGATGGTCATGTCGACCATCACTCGGTGGGTGTTGCTCAGCCAGGTCCTCAGCTTCCTCGCCCTCCTTTGCACTGCACCAAAACCTGTGTCCCTCACTCCACGCCGTGCTCTGGCATTCTTTGCCACAATATTTCGCTTTCCTGCACCGTCTACACTTTGCAAACTCCCGCGGATACGTCTCCCAGCGCCCACACAACACTGCACCCCATCAACATTGACTCAACAGAAGGAAAGAAAGAAAAAAAGCTCACTATTCGCACACTGCCGTATTCCACCTCGACTATCATCCTTCCGACACGCATTCCGCATGATCACACCTGCCCAGTATGATATTTCCGAAGGAAGCTTCGGAGGCGGATTAGGCAGTTCGTTCTCTGTCGAGCTCGGCCGGAACGTGAAGCGCTCCACAAGAGAAAACACATTTGTCATACGCGATGGCGCCACCGTATCACTAATAACAGGTGGCGCTTTCTCCTTCTCCTTGCCACGTGCAGTAGCGCTCGCCAGCGCACGGAAGAACCCAACTTGCTCTTTCGCGGGTGACGTCGGAGGGACAGGAATAGCATTAGGAAGAGGAGTAGGTATATTTAGGTGTCGTGTACCGCTTGGTCCTGCAATGGGCTGATGCTGAGGTGCACGAGGTGCATTGTTATTAGCCGCAGGATGAAATGACGGGCGCGGCTTATAGAATGCCTGCCGTACGTGCGGGTACTTGCTGAGATACGCAAGGAGCTGCAGACTAAAAAGAACGTCTTCGTCCCTGAACGGGCCTTGGTCGGGGTCGCGATGGTGGTGGTGATGGCTTGAGGTGCGCATCGTGTTCATCGTGGCAGTCGGTGTAGGGTGCTCACCACCAGTGGTAGTTGCGCCTTCACGTGCAGGTTCCTCGCCATGTGGAGCATTTGGCAAAACCGAAGTTACAGGGAGGGGAACAGCCGTGGCACGGGGTGTTGCATCTGGAGCATTGCGAATCCTCCTATCAGTCACAGGAACATCAACGCCACGGAGACCTCGTGCAGGAATCGTTTCATCCATAGCTCCCGGTGCACCAGGCGGCGCACCCATGGCAAAGTCGTCATTTGGCTCTAGAGATACGATCCCGTCGTCAACACCGACTGCCATGACATCGCCGACTCCCACACCGCCCTGCTCGTGGTGAATAATGATGTGCGCATCCGTATCCACCTGGAGCGGCGCAGGTCCAGGCACGTCTGAGACTATACCCACGGCGCGGCGTGGACGCTGAGTCAGCGTCATTGATCGCGAAGGCTGGCGTACACGGGGTGCAGGTGCTGCACTCTCATCGGTGTCCTGCGACATATCAACGTCTGCATCACCGTCATCCTCAGTTTCGGTATCTGGTCTTGAGGTGTCCGTCGATCCATCAGGGGATGCGGTAGTGAGGCGGACACGGTGAGGCCTTGCTCGTACAGTAGTAGTTGCGGATACTGGGTCATCCCAGTCACGACGAGCGATGATGGTACCACTACGCTCGCGAGCGTTGACCAGGACAGTTACGGGAGGGGTATCTGTACTTTGAGGGGTGGATGTTTCGGCGGAAGTATCTGCATCGGTCCCGTGAGACGACGACGAAGAATGGCGGGTATAATAAGGTCGCTGGCGTGCAGTGATTGGTACTTGGACTGGGATTGGAGCTGGATCCATACGGACGGAAATGTCAGAATAGGAAGGCTCGGCGCTGGCATCTGCCGTTGCGGCATCCTGACAAGTAAAATGGATCAGTAAGTACATGGTACGCAACAGATTAACGGACATCATGGTCGTGATTGATACGGGATAGAACATGTTCGGTTCGGTTGAGTGCATCGGCAGTAATTTGACGTTGGAGTGCGCGGTGGAGCTGGACGGCTTCTTCCCTTTGTCGAAGTGCGGCTCGGCGGGCTATACGTTGCTCCCGGGTCTCACGAGGTAACCCCGTTGCACTTTGACTTGGACCAATCGCAAACCCTTTATGAACTAGCCAAGCTTCAAGAATACAACCGACTACTTCAAGGGCGCCAGCCTGGACGATGCGACTGCGGATGGGCTCGCTGCCCCTAATACCGATATTGACGATACTTTGAAGAGCGAGGCTAAAACGATAAGCAGCGTGCTTGTCGTAATTGGAGGGGTTCATTGTGGGGATAAGCTTTGGAGGGCGGGAATTTGGAGGGGAAAGACCGTAGATGTAGCCAGGACTCTCTGGAGGGGGAGGACATAAGCAGTAATCGTAGAGAATGCGCATGAGGCGCTCGATGGCTCCGTCCATTGTCATTATCTCGCGTATTCGAGCTGAAGTTGAAGTTAGATATGTAAGATGGTAGAGCGAGGTGAACAGTGGGAGGGGTGAAGACGTATCAAGACCTGGATGAGGGCTGATAAATTTCAAGGGAAAATACGAATAAAAGGACGTTGACTGACCTCGTCTATCGTAGCATTGTGAAGTGATGCAAACGCAAGCCCTGTTCTGTGCAGGAAAAGCATGATTGGATTCGCGCATGGCGTGCGAGTCGACTGTAACGAATAATGTCGTTGGATCTGGTAAATCAGGCCGCTTGTATGTCCTCGCTTTGCTCGCTGTGCTCGCCGATGAGCAGAAAGGAGAGTTGTAGAAGGGAGATGGAGGACGATGGGCTTTGGTTTGAGGCGAGGTTAGAGATGTTATTTTGGTTTGTTTTTCTCTGTGGCAGAGATCTTTGTTATGACACCTCCCTCTTGTTCCCATCTTTCGTCGTTGCCGAGCCCATCACCGATGAGTCAGTTCAACTCACACGCAGACAGCCTCAACAAACTACATTAACCATAATGATATTTCTGGGTATAAATTACAATACCGTGTTCCTACATTATAATGCACTTGTCTTTCTTCTTTCTACTGCTTCTACTTGCCCCATCCTCATTCTTCCGTTTTTTCCGCCCCTCTTCTTGTTCCCGCACCCGCCGAGCCTCCTCTTGCTGCTGCAGCCGTTGTTTATATATCTCTTGCGACCGCGCATCCTCTTCAGCTTGCAGTCGCCGAGCTAATACCGCACTGTACGGAGCTCAGATTCCGAAATAATAATTAAATGAAATCTCACTCTGGGCTTTGGTCGTTCGTCTGCATCTCCAGAGCCCGAAGTGCACTTTCCGCCGTGTGCCCAGCAAAGTCACCTCCTACAGGTGTTGAACGAACAAAATCCGAGTCCACAAATGTCGAGCCATCACCATCCACGTCTTCGAGACGCTCCCATACGACTGATGGTTCTTGCAGGAATACGTAGTCCGTCACCAAGCTGTAAAGCGACGAATCGTCCCCCACACGTTTGTGTAGTACAGAGAGATGCGAGTTTCGGAAAAGCGCGACGAGCGAGCCGGGTTTTAACATAGATGCTAGTTGGAACAGACCATGATATGTCAATTGAGACTTTGTGTTCTCCAGGAACGCCTGTGCAACGAGTGCTAAATAGTAAATGCAGTTCAGCAATACAAGCCACATCAACAGCTTGAATTCAAACCATGTTCGATCTTCTCTCTGTCATTCTCGGAATAGCTGTCGCTTGGGCTGGAAGGGCTGGCATAGCCACTCGGACCGCTCCCTCCTTGGCTGCTACTCCCTGCTTCCGGCTCCGCTCCATTCCATACATCCGCAGTCAACAAACGACCCCTCGTGATATGATCCGCATCTGCAATGAGCGTCACTGCAGTGTCGTAATCACGCACACGCTGGAGTACGCGGTACTCGTCGCTGTCTGGGTCCACTAACCACCCATGCACGAGCTCTATCCCTGCCTGCTCGAACAACTTCAGCTCTCCACCTTCGCCAGCGGGTCGAAAAGACGTAGGGCCTGTGAAGACAGGGTTGAGGTCAAGTCCCTCTGGCAGAAATAAGCATCAGCGCGAGACAATAAAGATATAAGGATGCGCACTGATAGTGCTGGGCATGATGGAGAGTGCAGCAGAGACATCAATATCCGGACAGCTCATGAGGAGATACTCCCCTACGAGCTGCGAAAGGAACTCATAGGACACGGTTCCGCGGTCATACGGCAGGATTTCGATCTGTCCTCTGAGGATCAGGATGTTGCCTGTTACCGCTAAGTGATCTCCGCGTTCAAGAGCTGGAGAGACTCACAGATGGCGATGAACGAACATGGTCTGAAGAGTAGGATGAATATCGAGCATGGGACACTCGCGCAGCACTATGTAATGTAAACGCACCCGTTGAAGTTCTGTGTGATGATCTTGACTCTGCGCTTTGGTTCTGTGGCTCCAAATGCGATCTCCTTTAAATACCAGACCTCTGCTCTTGATGCATGGAGGGTATCGGGCTCTGACATAGTTGGGTTATATGGTCTAGTGACAAAGATCGTGTGGCGGTGCATCCGGTACTCAATTTGAATTTAGATTCCGTCGTTAACGATCACGTAAAACGTGAATGAAACGCAGTTTCAGCCTCGACCAAACCCGTATAACTGACAATGTGCACCCTCGCATCCAAAATGTGCTTAAATATACTATGCGCGCTTTATTTGATAATGGTGATTTCTCTACGACGATATCTAACTATTGGCCGACGGATTTAATCCAATCAAGTCTGTCAGTCTCTCCACCGACGCATCTTGGAATCGTGGCACAATTCGGCAAGGAAATGTCTCTGGATGGCTGTGGACCGAAAGTATATTAGCAGACCACTAAAATAGAAAGGAGATAATTCTGCGAACATTGCGATACCAGTGGTGAACTTTGGAACGACTGGGATCTCCTCGCCGTGCTCATCGAGAGCTTTATGGACTGAAAAAGTGGCAAGGAAGCTCGAGATCGCGATCCAAAGTGCTGCGACAGCAAAATGTTGTCCCACGCTGACAAACGTCTTTTAAAGAAGAGCAAGGAATAGGAATAGTTGCTCACCATATCCGGCGACCAAAACCGAAGGCCAAAGACATCGTGTCACTCGTGAGGGATCCATCTTGATGGAGAAATCTTTCCGGCTTGAATTCATCAGGGTTTGGATACTTCATTTCATTGCGTGTCATCGCCCTGAACGTTGATTTTATCATTTTAAGAATATCTCTACAAGGGTCTTCGGGACTTGCCATGTGTTTGCCATCACAACAACACCTGAAAATCTGGGTCATCGGTGGCCGTCGGTAAATCAGTAAGATACGAACCTTTAGGGATGAAATAACCGTTGTAGATGTCATCGGTCGTTGTCGTATGCGGGATACCTGAAAATACCATCAGCTAGAGCCAAAGAATAGTGGTGATAGGTATACTTACCCAATGGGAATACAGGATGCCACCTGAGTGTTTCACGCACAATGGCATCCACAAAAGGTAATGCTGGTCTATCATTGAAATCGGGGAGTCTATCTTTGCCAACGACTCGGTCAATTTCTGCTTGTGCTTTCGCTTGTGCCTCTGGGTTGAGAACCATGGCAAGAAGGAAGACAAGCAACGTGCCAGTAGTCTGAGCCGAGGCCAAAAGGATTACTATGGCAAACAGAAGATAGGGCGATACCTACTGTTTCATTTGCCGCTGAAAATACAAGTCAAGTAAGCAACGGACAGAGACGGTACTTCAGTCGGAATACCTGCGAATGCCATGCAAGCGGCCTCTTTTATAGCGCTTTCAGTAGCGTCATTTTCAAAGGCATTCATCATGGTCACAGTATCAGCCACAACGCAAGGCGGTATCTGTCCCTTGGACTGTTTGTTATCTCGAGTTAGTCTGTCATATCTCTATTCAGTTGATGATTCAGAATGACTCGCCATCCTCTCTTTGACGTATTGGAAGGGGATCTCCTTCGCATCGTGACCCGCCTGGAAACTTTGTACTGATGCTCGCTTGAATGTGGCACCAGGAAACCAGGCAGGTAGCTGTAAGACTAGAGGGGTCGTTGAAACTTATGGCTGCACGTCAATAATGGATATGTGAACATACGGAAAGGGAAGGTTTCCATAACCATCGACGCGCCTACTCCTAAACCGGCGACAAGCGCGTCCAAATACCTAAGCATGATGCGGACAATGTGGTCATCCTCGGCTTTCGGTTGATAATCGTATACGATAGACAGTATGTATGAAGCAGTAAACCTGATGGACATCAGGATTCAGCACGAGATCAATATGAATTGTTGTAACCAACATCTGAAAATGGCTTGAATAATTAGTAGGGTTTTGTAGAAAACCAAACAACATTTCCTGCGCGACGCGACGTAGTTCAGCGTGATAAGAAGGAATAGCGGCTTGACGAAATGATTGATGGAAAATTCGCCGCTGAAGGCGCCACCTGCCGAAGGTCAGAAATATATCAAGATACATAAAATAATACATTGCATACCTGTCTCCGTAAGCCATAAAGGCTATGAAGAAGTCACCAGCAAAACTGACAATAACTTCGTAATCGGCGTTCAGTAAGTCGCTGGCATAACTCACGGTTCGAGCACAAGTGACTGTGGTTTATCAGAATATATCGTGGAACGCAATTCAAAGAGGTCTTTTGCAACCTCCTCGCTGTTGACCACCAGCACACGTTTGCTGAGCAGACGGGCATAGACTAGATCACCTGCAGAATAATGAGATATTACGAGCATATTACCGCCAATATTGTGCCTACCATATTTGCATTTCCATGCATTGAAGGTTTCCCAAGGCCGAAAACGATCATCGATACTGAGAACACTTCCTAGTATAGGGAAGGATCGCGGACCAGGCGGCAGCGGAGGATGCGAGCGGTTTCCCAAATATTTTCGGCAGCAGCTTGCGAGCACGAAGGCTGATGTGACCAGGTATAATCCGAGCCAAATGTCCAGCATCACTAGAAATGTCCTGTAGTCAGTACTGACGGAGGGGGTGTTATATATGTATGCGGCATCGGGCAAGGACGGGGTCAGGCGAATGCTGAGGCGATAAAATTCATAAGATGCCCGGAGGTTTCCCGGTTCGTAGCAATGAATACCCTGTTATGACTGCGGAGCTTTCTCCATTTCCGCAATCATCTCTGAGGAGGGGTCCGAACGCTCCAGTCTGGACAGACTTGGTGATTCGTAAGTACAAATTTATGAAGAAGTTCCGACTGACTCGTCAGTGTCGTCACGTCGTGCAGAAATTGGAACTGCTTTTCTCCGCATACAGTTAAAATTCTCACCATGCATAACATTGGTTCCCCAATCAACTTATGCATTGTGAGGTTGTGTGCGTGTCTGTATTTGTGGCATTACACATACAATCACACTGTGCGACCAATTTCCCACCTGCCAACTCTGTCACCGATAGCTTGTCGATCTAAAAGTTTAAACCTCACAATCTAGCACATTATTGCAGCTTCGTGATTCGGAGAACTAACCCCAGAACTGATCAAGAGTGGCATGCACACGAGATTTATCAGCAAGACGGCGGATGTGAGTGCGTCCTCTGCAGCTAGTGCTGCCGTGGTCCGGTCCATGGCTCTTATGGGACTGCAAAACTGTTCGCAGTCTGAGGGCTTGCGAACGGTTCTAACCTGGTTCAGCTTCTGTACCTCCAGCATTGATATACCATTAGCGTCAGCATAATGGTTGCATACTTTTGCATGCGGTTGCAAACAACCAAGGCCATCTCCAACTACAGTTAGCCAATCATCGAGTGTCAATTCGTGGGCTGGTGGTTTTAGCAATGCAGAAGTCTGATAAATCTTTGGCCTTTGGTTTGGTGATGGGAATGTATGGCTTATGGTTATGATAAGGCTTACGCCTCGGGAATCTGACTCGGAGTGCCACAGAAAAGCACGCCAATTTGCATAAACACCATAGTTTAGCGTAGGGTTCCGTGAAAAACTCCCGGCCGGCTAGTTGTTGACACGTATTTTTAACATAGTTTTTAACATCACGTGAGATCACGTGACCGCTCCACATTGCGCCTGGTGGAAGCAACGACGGAAGGCATTCTGCTGCTACCGAGCAGCGAGTCTACCAAAAGCTAAATTCTCACGTCCCAGGACCGCAGCAATGCTGCTTCATAATGCATAAACTTTTGGCAGTCTTTCCAATATGCATAATGACCATTTCAACTGTAGTGCGATAATTTGATACAAAAAATTGTTGAGCTTATCAGAAGAAGTCTAATAGGTGGGGGATTCGAACACCGCTCTCCCTCAACCATGTTTCAAGCATGACAAGGAGGGGTACTTAACCAATAAACTACCAGATAGTTGTCGGCGTTGAAAATGGAAGCATGGAGACAAAAAAACAAACTTACTGAGCTTGTCCAAAAAAGTTTCTCAAAGTCATGTTTCAAGCATGACAAGCAGGGAGTCGAACGGCACTCTCTAGCCATATTTCGAGCATGACGGGTGGGAGTACTTATCTGATACACTACCAGATAGTTGTCGATGCTGAAAATGGAAGCATGAATCATAGTTCGAAACAAAACAAATTTATTGGGCTTATCAAAAAAATTCTCCCGAAGTCATGTTTCAAGCATGACAAGCAGTCGAACGCGGTTCTCCCTCAGCCTGTTTCAATCATGACCAGTGGGAGTACTTATCCGATACACTACCAGATAGTTGTCGATGTCCACAATGGAAGCATGATAATTCGAGCCAAAAAAAAAACAAATTTACTGGGCTTGTCAAAAAAAGTTTCCCGCACTGATGTTTCAAGCATTACAAGCAAGGAGTCGAACGCCGCTCTCAGCCATGTTTCAAGCATGACAGTCGGGAGTACTTATCCGCTGCACTAACAGATAGTTGTCAATAGAAGCATGATAATTCGAGACAAAAAACAAATTTACTGAGCTTGTCCAAAAAAGTCTCTCGAAGTCATGTTTCAAGCATTACAAACAAGGAGTCGAACGCCGCTCTCAGCCATGACAGTCGGGAGTACTTATCCGATACACTAACAGATAGTTGTCAATAGAAGCATGATAATTCGAGACAAAAAACAAATTTACTAAGCTTTTCAAAAACTCGGATGGGAGGGTAACGGGCGAGCAGTCTCCCGAAGCCATGTTTCAAGCATGACAGGTGGGAGTACTTATCCGATACACTAACAGCTAGTTGCCAATGTTGAAAATGGAATCATGATAATTCCAGACAAAAAAACAAATTTACTGAGTTTGTCAAAAAGTCTTTCGAAGTTCATGTTTCAACACAAGGTACGCGCACTCGATGCATTACCAAGGCTTGGAACCCTCCGAACATTGGATTTACAAGGCAATGACCTTCGCGTAAGTACTTTCTTCGAGTATGGACCAACCATTAATGACGTTGGTATAGAATGGAGTGACTTACCTAGCTCAAGTACTCAAACGGAATAGAACACTCAAGGTTTTGAACCTGAGCGAGAGCGAGCTACATGTCCAATGCTTAGTGTCGATTGCTGAGGCTCTGGTAAGCGTTTACATAGAGAAGGGGAGACTGTCTTGGTCCTCTCGTGGGGGGATTGGTCGTCCGGCGGAAATTGTAGGACTTGGACTCGACAAGATGTATTTTCCAGTCTGGACTCTGATTATCTAATTATCTGATCTTTGCGCTTAGAAAAGGAAAAGAGATAGAAAAGATCGATTGAATCACTATTGATATTTTCGTCCCCAAGTCCATTACAATACGTCGTTCCATCGTACTGTATCAATTACTCAGATAATGCATCGCGTTTCAGGCCGTAGCCGGCTTTGCCGCGTTGACGCGGCCTTTCGCCTTATGATACAATGCCCTATGCATGATTGGTGCATAATTTCCTATGAACGAAGTCGATTCCCGCCTTTGGTCAGATCTTATGCACGAACATGTCATCTTATGCATTGTGAATCGTAAAACGTTGTCATCCCGAGCTGGACAGCACGATGACGCGAATTGACCTACCCTGAACGAACTTGTCACGTGAGCTTCTATATACGCTGATTCCATGACATTTGAATTTCGAAACTGTTTGAAGTGATGCGTCGGTCAAACAAATCACACAAGGTGCGCAAATTCCAGGCTTTGAAGACATATGTGGATATTGTTTGTACAGGTTCCCAATGTTAAACTACGACCAGCTCAACGACCATCCCGTCATACTACCACGACGGACGCGCCATACCACCACAGCTCAGATTCCGAGTTTACGCCTCCCGATCCGAGCAATGTCAGTATGGTCGACCTCTGTCCTAGACCGTTCAGGGGAGTTACCATTTGCGCGACTGGTGCCATGGACAAGGTCCGTCTACAGTTGGTACAGGCAGTGGTGAAGTTAACAGCGTGTGTGAAGCCTACCTTGTTTAAACAGGCTTTTGAACTAGGCGCGGCATCTACCAGTGACCTTACCGACAGAGTAACTCACTTACTAGCAAATAGCCATGGAGGAGCAAAGTACTTGGTGAGACTCACTCCGAGGTGCCTCTCGCCTTTGTTTGACTTGTGTGCAGTGCGCACTAGAGCGCAAAATACCTATCATGACCCCTGAATGGATAACGGACGCATACGAGATCTGGTTACGCGGTGATGATATCGACTTAGCAGAGGTGAGCCAAGTAGAAAAGCTCACAATACGCATACCCCTACTCACGCACACAGACCGTTTCAAAATCCCGCCTCCCTATCTTCTCCGGCGTCACACTCTCACTCTCTGGTATCGACGACCTCGATTCACGTGCGAGTATCAACCGCGCCCTCACTAAGCACGGTGGGACATATGTCAAGGCTATCGAACGCCCCGTGAAGGTTACGCACCTGCTCTGTGCGAGCGACAACGAGACCGACAAGATGCGCTACGCTGACAAGTTCAACAAACGCGGTGAGGCTAAAATCCATGTCGTATGGGAGGAGTGGTTCTGGGACTGCTTGGAATTTGGAGGACGCTTCGAGGAGAAACGCTATGCCGTAACGAGGCCAAGGCCGGAGAGAAAAACCACGAATCAAGGTATGTAGGCAGCTGACCTTCAGCCATGAAATTAATTCATGCACAATAGAGGCTACTACTTCAACATCAGTACATGACTCTGCCCCAGGTGCACACCCCTCGAGTGCGATTCCTGTCGATGGGCATCTACCCAGGACGCTCGCACCACCGAAACCTAGTCTCGAGCTTGACCTAGCGGAAGACGAGGAACCTGCTTCCCTTGCACGTGATCCAGTTCGTGCAGTGACACTCCAGCTCTGGGGGAACCTATTACGTCCAAGAGGCTTCGAGCTTGATGTGGGTGGTAACAGGCTCGTGCGCAGTCCCTCAAAGTCGCAGTCCCTGGCAGGCCCACCAACTTCGCCGGCACGATTACCGGCACGGCTCATGCCTGATGTGCGAGCGGAAGGTAAAGAGACGGAGAAAGACCCTCAGGGGAAACAGAGCATCATCTCGTCATTCAGGCGCGCTGATTCTTTTGTCATGCCCCCGAAAGAGCTGGTGACGCGCCAGCCGTTCAGGCGGGCAATAACCATTGCATCGCTGGGGCCTGAGGACGCAGAGGGGAGCGGAGCATCCCACCGACCTCAGGTGAAAGACTCGGCGATGGCGAGACTCTTTGCAGGTTATCGCTTCTGTCTGCTCGGTGAGGCAAAGTGTGCGAGCGTACGCACAGCGATTGAGAGTGGGAGAGGTGTAATCACGGATGAAGAAACGGATAACGTCGATTTCATTGTGGTGCGCCTCATCAGGTGAGCTTCGGCTTTTTGGTCTGCATGTGATCATCTTAAAGTGGACCACTTAGCGGGAGCAAACTCTATCAAAATGAACCTGACGAGATGATGCGCGCCAAATACCGCACGGAATGTTGGCTCGAGCACTCCGTCTTTCAAGAGCGGATATGTGAACCGCACGAAAATATATCATTTACGCCTCTGATCACTCCCTGCCCCATACCTAGTACGCGTCATGCCTTGCTTACCTTTTCATGCGTGTGCTGACGTGATGATAGACGCTGAACATATGGTTCTCAGTCTTTCCGGGCTCGATCAGTCTGAACTATGCTGGACGAAACGCTTGCTACGCGCATTGGGTATAACGCTCGCCCAGACATTCTCCCGACGCTCGACGCATTTGCTCTGTCCCAGTGCTTGTGGTGCCAAGTATGACAAGGCAAGAGAGTGGAACATTCCCGTCGTGGGCATGGCATGGCTGGAGGATATGGCGAAGGAAGGGACGGTGCCCGACGTCGGCGAGTATCTCATTGGCGATATAGGCGACCGAGCGGCTAAAGGTAAGACGAAGGAGGATGTCCAGATGGTAGACAGCAGTAGGGGTGTAGGTGAGACAGAGTATCATTACAATATTCGAAGTCACTTTAATGTTCTACTATCACAGGCGATCCAGTCCCTTCGCTATTCACAAAGAAGCAGAATCTCTTGCAGGACATCCGAGCACCAGCGCCATTTGAGATCGGGCATGCCCCTCCAAGCACGTTCTTCGCCAAGCCGAATAGCTTGCTCGACGACGCTCTGCCAGACCCCGAGGACGATGATAACGTGCCATCCTTCTCCCCGCATCCACTGCCCCCGCAGAGCAGCTCTCCATTTGAATATCTACCAGCCCCCCGGACCCCCGCATGCCAGACCCCAGAGCGTCAATCTCTTTCCAAAGAGCTCCATCCTCCGATACCCTCCCCCGAGGTCGGGCGCATACCTTCTTCAAGCTCTCCTTCGCCGATGAAACTTCCACCAAGCTCAGGCGAACGGCTGACGTCCGAGCCCTTGCCTGTACGGGTCCCTCACCCACGAGATGTTGCACGCGAGCTGCAGGAGAGCCTGACGACGTTGCTTGGGAAAAGACAAATATCAGAAGAGGATATCGCGCGCCCTGAACAGCGGAAGGGCAAGCGGCCGCGACCGCAGCCTCGTTCCAAGGTGCGTTGGTGATATTAATTGGGTATCGATACTGATTTTTTATTCTTTATTTTACCAATAGATGCCATCTCGGCAGGAGTCACGCGAGACGATCGTCACGGCCGGGAGGGATCCTTTGCCGCAGCCCGTTTATTATGATGCGATGAGCCTGCTGGACGGGAGCACGCGTCCGAGCGAGGATCATTTGCGTGTGACGTATGAGGATCCTGGGCAGGAGGCTGAGAAGCGGAAGCTGATGGCATTGCTTGGGGAGGAGAGTGTGAGCAGGAAGGGGAGGAGGAAGGGTACGAAGGTAGCGGGATTTTGATTTTTATACATATGATTCTTGTGGTAAGGAATCTACTGTGTCATTGCAAATATATACACCATAACTAGCCACCCTTGTGCCGTGCGTTCTTCCAGTCTACGGAACGTGCAGTAAATATTACATAAGCTGTGTGGCGATACACAATTCTCCCCTAAACACATACATGAAGATAGTCGTTCTGGTTCAACCTTCCATACTATGTAGAGACCACACTGTCAACTCAACCCTGATCTACCTACCATGGAGACGTGGAAAGACTTCCTCGTGGAACACGCCAAGTTTCCATTCCCCACACCCGACGAAACTCGAACAGTAGATTCAACCGGTATATCCCCATTCGAAGTCGACAGGCTCGACCTACAGTGGAAAGCGAGATATGCTGTGCGCGACGATGCACTTATTCAAAAGCTTTGTGCTACTCTCGATGACATTCTTGGAAATGCTTTGATACCCGAAGATGCCAGAGCACGTCTCCTCGAGGATTTTTCCCCTGCGCTGGATGATTATGCGGATTGGGAAAGGAATCCGAATGAAGCTAAGGTAGGTTTCAATCATTGGACTCATTTAGCGTCGAAAGAACTCAGACTTGATTCCGAGATAGACTAGCTTCTTGTTGTGTACAGGTGTTTTTGCAGCTGCAAAAAAATTGTTGAAGAAATATGGTTCATATGGGTGTGGATTCTTGGCAGGAGAACGAGCTGCAGGATTCACTTCCTTGGTTGATTATGTCATGAAAGTGGGCAATGAGGAGAAACTACTAGTTGAAGCCGAGTCGCCTTCGGTTATGGCGCACACTCATTTACCTGTGCACGGTATTGAATTAACATGGGATACTAATAGCCGGCCTCTGGAGAGGAAGATTATCACCAAAGTAAGTACTAATTTACCTGTCTTTGCAACATTTTAAAGCGCTTATGCAGGTCTCCCTGTATCTTGCACAAAGAAAGCTGGAATGGTTGTTTCTTACCTGCCACAACTATTGGGTTGTGTTTCGTCTCGTGAGCCATGATAGCCACCCCTTCCTTGTGTACTCTCCGAAAATCAGCATCCACGACTCTTCAGTGCCATTTCGGGCGTTCCTTGGTGCCATTCTGTCGGGCATCAAAGGAATTCCTGTCGCCCCCAATGTATTTGACCCATGTCTGCAGTTTGATTCCATCGAGGAAGAAGATGACAGATACGACTCAGGAGCTTACCGGGGCAACTCGAGCAATGGAAAGGATGGCAGCTCTTCTAATACTCGTCGTGTTCACGACGAGTCTGGGCTAAAGGTTCATCCACTCCTTGGCCGTCATTCGTCAATTTGCTTACCCATCCACTCTCAGATCACTTCATCCCCCCCGACATATCCTGAATCCTCACGAACATGGATCAATTTATATCCATTGTCTGACAATACATTTGCACTTCCACAGTCCTCAACGAACAGCGACCGACGTGTATGGTTGACTCGCATCATTGGATCAGGGTCAACCGGTGACGTGTGGCAGTGTCACTTCAATAACAATACTGAACAGTTTGCTCTCAAGATTGCAGAGGTGTTACGTCGTTCCGATGCAGATCGCAGAAAACGGCTCCGTCATGAGTTTACCATCTATCAGACTTTAGAGGGTGCATACACATCTAGGCAATTAAGCAGTCGCATTGCTCCGCGTTGTTATGGCGCATTTGAAGGTGATCATATGGATGTTTTGATCCTTGACTTATGTGATGCCACGCTCAACAATTGGGATGAGTTGAATACTTCGGAACGGTGAGCAGCAGTCGTTCTGGTCTAATTAATTACTCAATAACACATGATCTCCTGCAGGGTCGATGTATACGAATTGGTCAAGGACCTTCATAATGTTGGAATAGTGCATGGCGATCTTGAACCCCGCAACATTGTGCGCGTCAATGGAGGAGGGTTTCGTCTCGTCGATTTTTCTGAGAGCCGGAAGCATAGGTGCAAAGAACGCAAGGTACATTTCGTTGTTATGTTTTCTCTCTTAAAACTTGACATTGGAATAGGTTGAGGGACTGGACGGTCCTGAAGCGCAAAAGCGGAGATGTCCTGAGCTAAAAGAATTGCGAAGGTTATTGTGGCAGCCCCTTCAAATGGATGAGGTTGAACAGGGGTAGTGTGTGAATGGACTCCGACGATCGTAGACTGGACAATGATAGTGTGTGCATTGGTTAGAAGCAGCGTGGGTTAAGCCATGCATTATATGATGAGCAGTAGTGTAGATAATAGAATATTGTAGGAAAATATGGAAAATAATATTCTGATAGAAATTGTGTAACCCAACGAAGTGAATAAGGAATACAGGTGCGCTGTACCGTATACTATGTACCGTAAATAAGGTTCAGCCACTTGTTGTACTTACACTAAGTAAACTACACAGCTATGTGGCAAGACAAAGAAATTACTTTGATGACAAGGGACTATGTACTTAGTGGTACATAAACGATCTTTGAGGCGAACGTCACAGTAGCCTATTGAAGTTCAGATTCCAGAACAAGTGACAGAGCTTTTAACATCGAGCACGATCCATAGCTACCTTTTCAATCATGAGGGCAGGACAGACGTTCGCAGTGAGTATGTAAGTTAGTAAGTAACCCACATGTATCACCGTACATCCTCCGCTGAACACGATGTTCTGCAGACACTGCACCAGAGAGGCAGTCAGGAAGGAAAGCGCAGATTTCCAACATCGCTGCCGCAAAGGTATGTACAACAGGTCAATATACATCTCGTCCATGTTTAATTGTCAAATAGACCATTGCTAATGTCATTCGGACATGCTTGGGTCCAAAAACCATGCTCAAGATGATCCTAGATCCAATAGGCGGCATATTGCACGCCTCTACATTCCTTGCAATAAATCATCTGAGTACCAATCCAAACAGGCTAACACATGATGTAAATGCGATCCTCCGTGAAATTGATGTTGCACATCCTGCAGCAAAGAATATGATCGAACTGAGTCGTGCTTAAGATGAAGAATGTGGTGATGGCATAACCAGTGTCATCATACTTGGTGAGTTTTTCCCCGAAAGGCGTATCATTGTTTTATCGTCCAATAGCGGGTGAAATTCTTGCTCAGTCCCTTTCTCAGCTTGAACGCGACATTCACCCTGTCGTTATTATTTCGGCCTACAACAAGGCCCTCAAAGAGGCTCTTACCATCATAAATCACATCTCCATCCCGATCAACACGTCTTCTGATGAGGAAATGCTCTCTCTCATCAAAACTTCCATCGGCACCAAGTTCGTGGCACGATGGAGCGGCTTACAGCAGATTCCGAAAGTAATGACAATTGCACGCGCGTGACCAAAAAGGAAATCAACGAGAAATGTCTCTGTCTTCCGTGCTGGACCGTGCAGCATCTGAGGCATTTTTCATCCCTATTATTGTGTTTCTTACGCGTTTCTATACCAATATCATCGATGGCGAAAGGGAACAAGGGAAATTCTAAAATTCTCACAATCAAACTCCCTCCGATTCAGTCTGAACACAAGCGGGACGACGCAACGAATTAGCCAAGCTGCTCTAGTTCCCGGAATCATCATTACCGACTGTAGAAGGTAGTGAAAGGACAGGGCACCTCCCTGAGACCAAATGGCCAGCCAGTGATCAAATGAATATTCAATGATACGTACAGCAACTTCAACTGCCAGCAAGGTAGCCACCATTGATCAATTGTCGTCGCAGTACACAGCAGTAGAGCTCTCCTCGAACAAAGACATCAGTAAGGTGTGCATGTTATCCACTGTGTGCTCCTCCATAACATCGTGCATAGGTGCGTTCGTCCTTGCTTGTTTCATTGAGGACAACGAATTCGGAGCCATCACCAATGAAGTCATTGCAACGGCTGGCTTTGAAGTCTTCTCGACGGGACCTTGTCACGTTCAGAAGGAATTTTTTGAAGGAGTTTTTGAGTCAGAATTGAGATTGTGGCATAATGTAGAAGTGCAAAATTCATTACTTTCGGAATCTGCTGTAATGTGCCGTCTAGCTCTTCAAGCCGTTAGTCAGTCGGCTTACTTAATCGTATGGTACGGTCTAGTACGCATGTTTAGCACTAGTAAATTGAGCCTTTCGCCCGTCGTCGTTTCGCCCGCTCGCCATTTTTCCACACCGGACACAAAAGTGTTGACATCAAACGCTATGCACGTGTCGAAAAAATTCCAGGTGGCTCAATCGAGGAGTTAAGAGTCCTCGACGGTGTCCTCGTCAACAAGGATATCACCCACCCAAACATGCACCGATGAATTAAAAACCCCCGTATTATTTTACTCGACTGCCCGCTCGAATAGAAAAAGGGTGAGAGTCAGACCAATATGGAATTCTCCAAGGAGAGCGACTGGCAACGCGCGTAGGAAATTGAGGAGGAGCAGGTCATCGCGCAGTGCAAACATTTACTCGAATTGACGCCCGATCTCATTATCACTGAGAAAGGTATATCCGGTACGTGTTGAGATTGAAACTTTAATGTTTCAGGTTCGGGTTACTGATTTTCTTTCTTTGGTACAGATACGGCTCAATATGTCTTTGAGCGAACCAACGTCTCTACAATCCGACGCGTCCGTAAATCAGACAACAACCGTATTGCCCTTGCCGTTGGTGAAACCATAGTCAATTGCATAGAAGACATCCGTGAATCTGATGTCGGCACAGGATGCGGGCTATTCAACATCGAGAAGATGGGCGATGAGTCCGTCGCTTCTCTTATACCTTGCTTTTTCGTTCACCCGTTCCTCTCAGATACTTTCCATTCCTTACCGAATACAGGACCCTAAAGCATGCACGATGCTCCTCCGTGGTCCCTCCAAGGATATCCTCAATGAAATCGATCGGAATCTTGCAGATGCTCTCAGTGTTGCGTACAATGCGTAATTTAACCCCCCTACTCGCGCCTGGCGGAGGTGCAACCGAGATGGCGATTAGCGTGGGATTGCACGCGAAAGCACGTAGCGTGACGGGCGTCGATGGATGGCCATTCAGAGATGTTGCTGACGCCATGGAGGCCATCCCAAGGACTCTAGTGCAAAATTGCGGCGGGAATGCGATCAGGGTATTGACAGAGCTTAGGGTGGGTGTTGATATTTCTGTCGACGACGCCTACTTGATGAATTTCAGGCCAAGCATGCGAATGGAGAGCATTCGTGGGGCGTGAATGGAGACACTGGAAAAATAGTGAATATGAAGGAATATGGCTTGTATGAGAGTTCGAGCGTGAAGGTGCATCGATGTCCTCGTGTTCATACGAACGTCTTGAATATCTTCATCTTTAGATCCAAATCCTAAAAACTGCTGTTGAGGTATGCCTATCCGAGTCATCATCCATATTCCGTCTGCTTACGATGCCCACAGGCTGCCCGTATGCTACTGCGTGTCGGCGACGTCATACAGGCTGCACAAAAAGAGCGCGAACAGCAAGGCCCATCACCGGAGAAGATGCAAGGCGATTAAATCCTTCCTGCATAGATGATATGTATATACGGGACGCGCGCACATAACAAGAAGTACTCCATGAACGCCAGCGGAGCAGCTCAAGCCCAGCCAACTTCATAAGTGCATGGTGCTTTTTACAGTGACCAATGACTCAAGTACCGGTGCGCATTCCCACCGTGGACGGCTGGTATCACTGGATGCGATGTCGCGCTTGGGCATGAGTGATTCGCTGCTGTCAATCCGGCACATCTCGCCCGGCGATTTTTGCGTCCATCTGAAGTAGAGGTTGACCGGCTTCCTCGGGGCCATAATTAGGCGCTTCATTTGTAAGGTGAGTTTCTTCGCAATTGGTTGATTTAAATTATTTTTATTAATTCTGTTTCGTTTCGGTAGACTATGTTGTAAATGTTGTTTGTGATGATACAGTGTCGAGAATAATGAAAATGCTACCCAAAGGGGGTAATTCTATGTATCGTCCTCGTCTTCTGTCATTGTATCCACTGACAATTTCGAAGCGTTCTCTACGTTCGACGCTAGATTTGACCCCGCAAAATGGCCGAAACCGACCGAAGAACCGAAGAAAGTTGGGAAAGGGGAAAGAGAAAGAAAAGATCGATTGAATCATAATCGATGTTTTTCGTCTTAAGTCGATTGCAATACGTCGTTCCATCGTAGTGGTTGATATGGATCCAGGCCGAAGATCAATTGAATCATTATTGATTTTTTTTGGGTCCTGTCAACCACTCAGATAACACGACGCGTTTCAGACCGTAGCCGGCTTTGCCGCGTTGACACGGCCCGTCGGCCTTTCGCCTTCTTCTTCTCTCCAAAAATGCACGCTACTGTCATCATATTTGCAAACAGCTGTAATGTATCGTTAATAGCTCTATGGACTGGGTAGACGGCACATTGGTCCTTCCAGAGTCGTTAGAGATTATCTGAATCGATTACCGACCAAGATACATCCATGGCAGTCGATCCCCACTCGTCTCTCGTGACTACATAGCAAAACTCTACTTCTTCGATCGCACACTTCCTCAGTGCACACCTCTCTCCCCTCACGCACAGTTCCTCATATTGCTCCTACCCTGGCCACAACAGACTAGGTTCTGAAGACATACGTATGTAGGTCCCCAATGTTAAACTACGACCAGCTCAACGACCATCCCGTCATACTCACCGAACGGATGCGCCATACTACAGCTCAGATTCCGAATTTACGCCTCCCGATCCGAGCAATGTGAGTATGGTTGACCTCTGTCCTAGACTGTTTGCACGCCAAGTACCGCACGGAATGTTGGCTCGAGCACTGTCTTTCAAGAGGGAATATGTGAACTGCACGAAAATATATCATTTACGTCTCTGATCACTCCCTGCCCCGTACTTAGTGCGCACCATGCCTTGCTTACCTTTTCCTGCTCGTGCTGACATGATGGTAGGCGCTGAACAGATGGTTCTCAGCCTTCCGAGGCTCTATCAGTCTGAACTATGCTGGACGAAACGCCTGCTACGCGCATTTGGTATAGTGCTCGTCCAGACATTCTCCCGACGTTCGACGCATTTGCTCTGCCCCAGTGCTTGTGGTGCCAAGTATGACAAGACAAAAGAGTGGAACGTTCCTCTCATGGGCATGGCATGGCTGGAGGATATGGCGAAGGAAGGGAGGGTGCTCCACGTCGGCGAGTATCTCATTGGCGATATAGGCGAGCGAGCGGCTAAAGGTGAGACGAAGGAGGATGTCCAGATGGTAGACAACAGTAGGCGTGTAGGTGAGACAGAGTATCATCACAATATTCAAAGTCACTTTAACTGTTCTACTATTACAGGCAATCCAAGCCATTCACTATTCACAAAGAAGCAAAATCTCTTGCAAGACATCCGAACGCCAGCGGCCTTTGAGATCGGGCATGCCCCTCCAAGCACATTCTTCGCTAAGCCGAATAGCTTACTCGACGACGCTCTGCCAGACCCCGAGGACGATGATAACGTGCCATCTTTTGTAGCGACCAGTGACCACATTGTCGTACTAAGTCTTGCAGTCTCACATGCACGATTGTGAAGTAATACAAACTCAGATTTTGCAGGAAACCTGTAAGTGTTCCTAAAAACTAGCTATGCACTACGAAAACCAACAAAATAAGGTTTCAGTCGCAATCATCCTGCATTAAGTGACTCGCAAAGACTGAGTATAAGTACAACGATTCAAAGAAGAAAGGAGAGGTTGAAATATTATTCTCTCTATTATTACATATACTCTAGTGAACGAACAAAGTCATATTACCCTCCATTTGTCTCAACCCACACTGCATCTAACCAACCCACATTATCGTGACTCAGTCTACAATCATTTACACGCTACCCGTGTTCCAATCTTAAACCCCATCTCATAGATTCATACTCTCCTTACAGTCTCGTTCGTGCCTTTGAGAGGTCTGCCACAACAAGCGTCGTAATTCTTGTAGCTCAGGACACTCCTGCTTGTGCGCTTCAGGACCGCGCAGTCCCCCAACCTATTCAGATATCAGGTTTTAAGAGAGAATCAACAACAAACAAAATGTACTTTGCTTTCTTTGCACGTATGTTTATAGCTCTGAGAAAAATCGATGAGACGAAACCCTCCTCCCTTGACGCGCACAATATTGCGGGGTTCGAGATCGCCATGCACTATCCCAACATTATGAAGATCTTGGACCAACTTGTATACATCGGCTCTGCGGGAGATCATATGTTATTGAGTAATTATTTAGAAAGGAACGACTGCTGCTCACCGCTCCGAAGTATTAAGTTCATCCCAAGTGTTGAGCATGCCGCCACATAACTCAAGGATCAAAACATCCATATGATTACCTTCTAATGCGCCATAACAACGCGGAGCGACGCGGCTGCTCAGTAGCCCAAGTGTGTATGCATCCTCTAAAGTCTGATAGATGCTAAATTCACGACGGAGCCGTTGTCTGCGCCCTGCGTCGGAACGACGTAACACCTCTGCAATCTTGAGAGCAAACCGTCCAGTATCGTTATTGAAGTGACACTGCCACACGTCGCCGGTTGACCCTGATCCTATGAGACGAGTCAACCATACATGTCGGTCGCTGTTCGTTGAGCGGTTTGGAAGTGAGAGTGCACTGTTAGACAACGGATACAAATCGATCCATGTTCGTGAGGATTCAGGCAATGTTGGGGAGGATGAAGTCATCTGAGAGTGGATGGATGAGCAAATTGAAGAATAACGGCCAAGGAGTGGACGAACCATTAGCGCGGACTCATTGTGAACACGACGTGTATTAGGAAGACCGCCGCTCTTTCCTTTTTTCGACTTACCACGGTAAGTTTCTGAGTCGTCACCGTCATTATCATCATCATCATCTTCCTTGAGGGAATCAAATTGCACATTCGGGTCAAATAAGCTGGGGCCGACGGGAACTCTTCGAATGCTCGACAGAATGGCACCGAGGAACGCCCGAAATGGTACCGAAGAGTTCTCGATGCTGATTTTTCGAGAGTATGCGATGAAGGGGTGGCTGTCATGGCTCACGAGTCGAAAGACAATCCAATAGTTGTGGCATGTAAGAAACAGCCATTCCAGCCTTCTTTGCGCAAGATATTGGGCGACCTGCATAAACGCTGATAAAATATTGCAACCGACAAGTAAATAAGTAGTACTTACTTTGGTGATAATCTTCTCCAGAAACTGGCTATCAGGATCCCATGTTAATTGAACACCATGCCCAGGTAATTGAATGTGCGCCATAACCGAAGGCGACTTGGCTTCAACTAGTAATTTCTCTTCATCACCCATTTTCAGGACGTAATCAACCCGGGAAGTGAATCCTTTAGCTCGTTCTTCTGGTAAGAATGTAGACTCATATGAACCATATTCCCTCAAAAACTCTCGTGCAGCTTGAAAAAAACCTATAGACAACAAGAACGCAGTCTATCTCGGAATCAAGCCTGAGTTCTTCGACATTGAATGAGTCCTTTAAAACCTACCATAGGTTCATTCGGATTGATTTGCCACTGCTTTTGACCATCCAGCGCAGGGGAGAAACCTTTGAGGAGACGCGCTCTGGCATCTTCGGGTATCAGAGCGTTTCCAAGAATTTCATTCAGAGTGGCACACAGTTTTTCAACTAGTGCATCGTCGCGCACAGCAGACCTTGCTTTCCACTGTGGGTCAAGTATGCCGGCCTCGACCATGGATATATCGGTTGAAGTTGCTGTTCGCGTTTCGTCGAGTCTGGGGAACGGAAATTTGGCGTGTTCCACGAGAAAGTCTCTCCACGTCTCCATGGTAAGTGGAGGAAGATTTGTTGAATACTTGCGGAAGGAAGACGTGCGCAGCTGAGCATGCCTGAAGAAGGCAGAGAATATTTGTCTACGAAGGGGGAGCATGGAAGCCAGCGAAAGGCATGGTAGGGAATAAACATGGGGCGAGGGGCGAAGTGAATCACGCCTGGGCTATCTGTAGCAATTACTTGCTCCATCTCCTAAAGCACAGTGGCTGTGCACCATAATTCAAGTTTATACGCTGACCATCAATTCTGCAATGGATGTACGTCGCACCTAAATAACATCGAAAATAAGTTTTGCAGCTGTTTGCAAATACGATGACAGTAGCATGCATTTTTGGAGGGTGGAAGAAAAATAAATAAGGCGAAAGGCCGTGTCAATGCGGCAAAGCCGGCTACCGTCTGAAACGCGTCGTGTTATCTGATTGGTTGACAGGACCCAAAAAAAAAATCAATAATGATTCAATTGATCTTCGGCCTGGATCCGTATCAACCACTACGATGGAACGATGTATTGCAATCGACTTAAGACGAAAAACATCAATTACGATTCAATCGATCTTTTCTTTCTTTTTCCCTTTTCCCGACTTTCTTCGGTTCTTCGGTTGGTTTCAGCCTTTTTGCGAGGTCGAAGATGGACGCAAAAATCTCCGGGCGAGGTGTGCCGGATTGACAGCAGCGAACCACTCATGCCCAAGCGCGACATCGCACCCAGTGATACCAGCCGTCCACGATGGGAATGCGCACAGGTACTTGAGTCATTGGTCATATTTTACGCGCCTCTGTGTAAAATGCCGCGTCCCGTATATACGTATCATCTACGCCAGGAAGGATTTAATCGCCTTGCATCTCCTCCAGTGGTGGGCCTTGTTGTTCGCGCTCTTTTCGTGTAGCCTGTGTGACGTCGCCGACGCGCAGTAGCATACGGGCAGCCTGTGGGCATCGTAAGCAGACGGAATATGGATGATGACTCGGATAGGCATACCTCAACAGCAGTTTTTAGGATTTGGATCTAAAGATGAAGATATTCAAGATGTTCGTATGAACACGAGGACATGGATGCACCTTCACGCTCGAACTCTCATACAAGCCATATTCCTTCATATTCACTATTTTTCCAGTGCCTCCATTCACGCCCCACGAATGCTCTCCATTCGCATGCTTGGCCTGAAATTCATCAAGTAGGCGTCGTCGACAGAAATATCAACACCCACCCTAAGCTCTGTCAATGCCCTGATCCCGCCGCTCTTTTGCACTAGAGACCTTGGGATGACCTCCATGGCGTCAGCAACATCTCTGAATGGCCGTCCCTCGACGCCCGTCACGCTACGTGCTTTCGCGTGCAATCCCACGCTGATCGCCATCTCGGTTGCACCTCCGCCAGGCGCGAGTAGGGGGGTTAAAGTACGCATTGCGCGCAACACTGAGAGCATCTGCAAGATTTCGATCGTTTTCATTGAGGATATCCTTGGAGGGACCACGGAGAAGTATCGTGCATGCTTTAGGGTTTTGCATTCGGTAAGGAATGGAAAGTATCTGAGAGGAACGGGTGAACGAAGAAGCAAGGTATAAGAGAAGTGACGGACTCATCACCCATCTTCTCGATGTTGAATAGCCCGCATCCTGTGCCGACATCAGAATCACGGATGTCTTCTATGCGATTGACTATGGTTGCACCAACGGCAAGGGCAATACGGTTGTTGTCTGATTTACGGACGCGTCGGATTGTAGAGACGTTGGTTCGCTCAAAGACATATTGAGCCGTATCTGTACCAAAGAAAGAAAATCAGCAACCCAAACCTAAAACATTAAAGTTTCAATCTCAACACGTACCGGATATACCTTTCTCAGTGATAATGAGATCGGGCTTCAATTCGAGTAAATGTTTGCACTGCGCGATGACCTGCTCCTCAATTTCCTACGCGCGTTGCCAGTCGCTCTCCTTGGAGAATTCCATGTTGGTCTGACTCTCACCCTTTTTGTATTCGAGCGGGCAGTTGAGTAGAATAATACGGGGGTTTTTAATTCGTCGGCGCATGTTTGGGTGGGTGATATCCTTGGTGACAAGGACACAGTCGAGGACTCTTGACTCCTCGATTGAGCCACCTGGAATTTTTTCGACACGTGCATACCGTTTGATGTCAACACTCTTGTGTCCGGCGTCATCCAAAGCAACTGTGTGTACGGCTAGAAGATCCAGACGGCAGTCGCTCCATCGTGCCACAAACTTGGTGCCAGGATGAGAGAAAGCATTTCCTCATCAGAAGACGTGTCGATCGGGATGGAGATGTGATTTATGATGGTAAGAGCCTCTTTGAGGGCCTTGTTGTAGGCCGAAATGATAATGACAGGGTGAATGTCGCGTTCAAGCCGGGAAAGGGACTGAGCAAGAATTTCACCCGCTATTGGACGATAAGACAATGATACGCCTTTAGGGGAAGAACTCACCAAGTATGATGACACTGGTTGTGCCATCACCACATTCTTCATCTGATCATATTCTTTACTGCAGGATGTGCAACATCAATTTCACGGAAGATCGCATTTCCATCCTTTGTTAGCCTGTTTGGATTGGTACTCAGATGATTTATTGCAAGGAATGTAGAGGCATAAAATATGCCGCCTATTGGATCGAGGATCATCTTGAGCATGGCTTTTAGACCCAAGCATGTCCGAATGACATCAGCAATGGTCTATTTGACAATTAAACATGGACGAGACGTATATTGACCTGTTGTACATACCTTTGCGACAGTGATGTTGGAAATCTGGGCTTTCCTTCCTGACTGCCTCTCTGGTGCAGTGTCTGCAGAACATGACTCGGACTTGGTAAAGGTGAGCCAAGCAGAGACGCTCACAATACGCATACTCCTACTTACGTACACAGACCGTTTCAAAATCCCGCCTCCCTATCTTCTCCGGCGTCACGTTCTCACTCTCTGGAACTCACCTAGCTCCCCCCCCCCTCCGACACATCACGTGGTGCCATGTGACTCCCCACAAAAGGTAAATTTTTCACTTCTGCAAGTTCTGCTCGCTGGTATACAATGAACTTATTTTGTATACTACGCATCTGGCGGGTGTTGTATTTAATTTCAAAAATTAAATATATTAAATGCGAGGCGCTGCTAAATTATTGAGTCCGACTGGTGAACGTAGTAGCGTAGTACGAAGGAGGAGAATGGGAAACTACTGACAGACAGACCTGAGAGCTATGTAGGATGGAGAACGTCGAAGTGTAGAACCTGAAAATCAACATGGTCAGCTGTAATGGAATTATTGATCCCAGCGCTGATAAGCGCGACGAGATCTCGAGGGTTATACTACTGTTAGCACACAGCAATAACACTCGGCGGGAGATAGCTTACATTTAACGCCATCATGATGCTGGTCGGCCATAATCGAACCCTGCGAGTGCAGCAGTGCTCGTCAGAAAGACGTGCAGGTGCCAATGGATGCACAGCTGGCACTGCACTACATAGTGCAGCAGGCGCCAGAGTCGATAGCGATGGTGGCAGGCGCCTGCAAGTGCGACGAAACTCCGAGGCCTAAAAAGTCAAACAAAGTCAAGTATTGGATGATTATACTTGAGTTAAGCAATCAAATCACGCACCCATTAATACCTTCCCCATCGAGGGTGAAACTTTCTGCATTGTTCCACATCGTCCCTAATGAGCCCGCCACAGAAGTCCAGCAGAGGCAGAGCGGGAGCGGGAGAACGGACCGCTAGGTTTGAAGGTCGCAGCCCCCCCATAGGTATAGCCTAAGTGCCGTTTGTATACAAGTACTTGAAAAACACTGTCTCACGGAGTTGTACTCCATTTTTGGATACCGGCGGGGAGTCACATGACACACGTGACGTGTCGGAGGGGGGGGGAGCTGGGTGAGCTACTCTCTGGTATTGACAGCTTGGATTCACGCGCGAGTGTCAATCTCACCGTCATTCCTGTGAAGGTTATGCACCTACTCTGTGTGGGCGACAACGAGACCGACAAGATGCGCTACGCTGACAAGTTCAACAAACGCGGTGAGGCCGAAGTTCATGTCGTACGGGAGGAGTGGTTCTGGGACTGCTTGCAATTTGGAGGACGCTTCGAGGAGAAACGCTATGTCGTGACGAGGCCAAGGCCGGAGAGAAAAACTACGAATCAAGGTATGTAGGCAGCTGACCTCCAGCCATGAAATTAATTCACGCACAATAGAAGCTACTTCAATGTCAGCAGGTGATTTTGCCTCGGGCACACACCCTTCGAATGTGATTCCTGTCAATGGGCATCTACCCAGGATGCTCACACCACCGAAATCTAGTCTCAGGCTTGAACAAGCGGAAGACGAGGAACCTGTTTCCCTTGCATGTGATCCAGGTCGTGCAGTCTAGTTCTGGCGGGGCCTGTTATGTCCATGAGGCTTCGAGCTCGATGTGGGTGGTAACAGGCTCGTGCGCAGTCCTTCAAAGTCGCAGTCCCTGGCAGGCCCACCAACTTCGCCGACACGATTACCGGCACGGCTCAAACCTGATGTGCGAGAAAAAGGTAAAGAGATGGAGAAAGACCCTCAGGGGAAATACAGCATCATCTCGTCATCCAGGTGCGCTGATTCTTTTGTGATTCCCCGAAAGAGTTGGTGACGCGCTAGCCGTTCAGGCGGACAAGACCATTGCATCACTGGGGCCTGAGGACGCAGAGAGGAGCGGAGTATCCCACTAACCTCGGATGACAGACTCGGCGATGGCGAGACTCTTCGCGGGTTATCGCTTCTGTCTGCTCGGTGAAGCAAAGTGTGCGAGTGTACGCACAGCGATTGAGAGTGGGAGAGGTGTGGTCACGAATGAAGAAATGGATAACGTCGATTTCATTGTGGTGCGCCTCATCAGGTGAGCTTCAGCCTTGTGATATGCATGTGATCATCTTAAAGTGGTCCATTTAGTGGGAGAAAACTCTATCAAAATGAACCTGACGAGATGATGCGCGCCAAATACCGCACGGAATGTTGGCTCGAGCATTCCGTCTTTCAAGAGCGAATATGTGAACCGCACGAAAATATATCATTTACGCCTCTGATCACTCCCTGCCCCATTCCTAGTACGCGCCATACCTTACTTACCTTTTCCTGCGTGTGCTGACGTGATGGTAGACGCTGAACATATGGTTCTCAGTATTTCCGGGCTCGATCAGTCTCAACTATGCTGGACGAAACGCCTGTTATGCGCGTTGGGTATCACGCTCGCGCAGACATTCTCCCGCCGCTCGACGCATTTGCTCTGTCCCAGTGCTTGTGGTGCCAAGTATGACAAGGCAAGAGAGTGGAACATTCCCGTCGTGGGCATGGCATGGCTGCAGGATATGGCGAAGGAAGGGAGGGTGCCCGACGTCGGCGAGTATCTGATTGGCGATATAGGCGACCGAGCGGCTAAGGGTACGACGAAGGATGATGTCCAGATAGTAGACAGCAGTAGGGGTGTAGGTGAGACAGGGTATCATTATAATATTCGAAGTCACTTTAATGCTCTACTATTACAGGCGATCCAGCCCCTTCACTATTCACAAAAAAGCAAAATCTCTTGCAAGACATCCGAGCGCCAGCGCCCTTTGAGATTGGGCATGCCCCTCCAAGCACGTTCTTCGCCAAGCCAAATAGCTTGCTCGACGACGCTCTGCCAGACCCCGAGGACGATGATAACGTGGCATCTTTCTCCCCGCATCCACGGCCCCCGCAGAGCAGCTCTTCATTTGAATATCTGCCGGTGCCCCGGACCCCCGCATGCCAGACCCCAGAGCGTCAATTTCCCTCCGAAGACCTCCATCGTTCGACGCCCTCTCTGGAGGTCGGGCGCATACCTTCTTCAAGCTCGCCTTCGCCGATGAAACTTCCGCCAAGCTCAGGCGAACGGCTGACGTCCGAGCCCTCGCCTATACGAGTCCCCCACCCACGAGACGTAGCACACGAGCTGTAGGAGAGCCTGACGACGCTGCTTGGGAAAAACAAATATCAGAAGAGTATATCGCGCGCCCTGAACAGCGGAAGGGCAAGCGGTCGCGACCGCAGCCCCGTTCCAAGGTGCGTTGGTGCTATAAACAGATATTAATCGGGTATCGATACTGATTTTTTATTTTTTATTGTACCAATAGATACCATCTCGGCAGGAGTCGCGCGAGACGATCGTCACGGCCGGGAAGGATCCTTTGCCGCGGCTTGTGCCGCCTCCGCAGCCTGTTTATTATGATACGATGAACCTGCTGGACGGGAGCACGCGTCCGAGCGAGGATCATTTGCGTGTGACGTATGAGGATCCTGGGCAGGAGGCTGAGAAGCGGAAGTTGATGGCGTTGCATGGGGAGGAGAGTGTGGGCAAGAAGGGGATGAGAGTGTGGGCCAGAAGGGGAGGAGGAAGGGTACGAACTTAGCGGGATTTTGATTTTAATACATATGAATTTTGCGGTAGGGTATCTACTGTGTCGTTTTAAATACAAACACCATGACTGGCCACACTTATGCCATGTGTTCTTCCATGATTCTTTATTTAGCCTGAGGCGTGCAGTAGTACAGGGAAGGCTCCAAGAAATCATCCCGCATTAAGTGACTCGCAAAGACTGAGTATAAGTACAACGATTCAAAGGAGAAAGGAGAGGTTGAATATACTCTAGTGAACGAACAAAGTCATATTACCCTCCATTTGTCTCAACCCACACTGCATCTAACCAACCCACATTATCATGACCCAGTCTACAATCATTTACGCGCTACCCGTGTTCCAACCTTAAACACCATCTCATAGATTCATACTCTCTTTACAGCGTCGTTCGTGCCTTTTAGAGGTCTGCCACAACAAGCGTCGTAATTCTTGTAGCTCAGGACACTCCTGCTTGCGCGCTTCAGGACCGCGCAGTCCCCCAACCTATTCAGATATCAGGTTTTAAGAGAGAATCAACAACAAACAAAATGTACCTTGCTTTCTTTGCACGTGTGTCTCCAGCTCTCAGAAAAATCGATGAGACGAAACCCTCCTCCCTTGACGCGCACAATATTGCGGGGTTCGAGATCGCCATGCACTATCCCAACATTATGCAGGTTTTGGACTAATGTATATACATCGGCTCTGCAGGAGATCATATGTTATTGAGTAATTATTTAGAAAGGAACGACTGCTGCTCACCGCTCCGAAGTATTAAGCTCATCCCAAGTGTTGAGCATGCCGCCACATAACTCAAGGATCAAAACATCCATATGATTACCTTCTAATGCGCCATAACAACGCGGAGCGACGCGGCTGCTCAGTAGCCCAAGTGTGTATGCATCCTCTAAAGTCTGATAGATGCTAAATTCACGACGGAGCCGTTGTCTGCGCCCTGCGTCGGAACGACGTAACACCTCTGCAATCTTGAGAGCAAACTGTCCAGTATCGTTATTGAAGTGACACTGCCACACATCGCCGGTTGACCCTGATCCTATGAGGCGAGTCAACCATACATGTCGGTCGCTGTTCGTTGAGCGATTTGGAAGTGAGAGTGCACTGTTAGACAACGGATACAGATTGATCCATGTTCGTGAGGATTCAGGCAATGTTGGGGAGGATGAAGTCATCTGAGAGTGGATGGATGAGCAAATTGAAGAATAACGGCCAAGGAGTGGACGAACCATTAGCGCGGACTCATTGTGAACACGACGTGTATTAGAAAGACCGCCGCTCTTTCCTTTGCTCGACTTGCCACGGTAAGTTCTTGAGTCGTCACCGTCATCTTCTTCACGTAAGCTGGGGGCGACGGGAACTCCTTCGATGCTAGACAGAATGGCACCGAGGAACGCCCGAAATGGTACCGAAGAGTTCTCGATGCTGATTTTTGGAGAGTATGCGATGAAGGGGTGGCTGTCATGGCTCACGAGTCGAAAGACTATCCAATAATTGTGGCAGGTAAGGAATAGCCATTCCAGCCTTCTTTGCGCGAGGTACATGGCGGCCTGCATAAACACTGTTAAAATGTTGCAACCGACAGGTAAATAAGTAGTACTTACTTTGGTGATAATCTTCTCCAGAAAGTGGCTATCAGGATCCCATGATAATTGAATACCATTCCCAGGTAATTGAATGTGCGCCATAACCGAAGGCGACTTGGCTTCAACTAGTAGTTTCGCTTCGTCACCCATTTTCAGGACGAAATCAACCCGGGAACTGAATCCTTTAGCTCGTTCTTCTCGCTTGAATTTACACCGATATGAACCATATGCCTTCAACAACTTTTCTGCAGCTTCAAAAACACCTCTATCCAACAAGGAACTAGCCTACTCAGAATCAAGCTTGAGTTCTTCGACATTGAACGAGTCCTTTGAAACCTACGTCAGCTTCATCCACATTGCTTTCCCAGATCTCATAACCATCCAGCGCAGGGGAGAAATTCTTGAGGAGAAGCGCTCTGGCATCTTCGGGTATCAGAGCGTTTCCTAGGATGCCATCGAGAGTGGCACATAGTTTTTCAACTAGTGCATCGTCGCGCACAGCGGGCCTTGCTTTCCACTGTGGGTCGAGTATGTCGGCCTCGACCATGGATATACCGGTTGAAGTTGCTGTTCGCGTTTCGTCGAGTCTGGGGAAAGGAAATTTGGCGTGTTCCACGAGAAAGTCTCTCCACGTCTCCATGGTAAGTGGAGGAGGATTTGTCGAATACTTGCGGAAGTAAGACGTGCGCAGCTGAGCATGCCTGAAGAAGGCAGAGAATATTTGTCTATGAAGGGGAGCACGGAAGGCAGCGAAAGACATGGTAGGGAATAAACTGAAAAATGGGGCGGGGGGGATGACGAAGTGAATCACGCCTGGGCTATCTGTAGTAATTACTTGCTCCCGGAAATCTAATCTCCTAAAGCACAGTGGCTGTGCACCATAAGACTTCAAGTTTATACGGTGACCATCAATTCTGCAATGGATGTACGTCGCACCTAAATAACATCCAAAACAAGTTTTAACTGCAACTAACTAGACAGGGTTCAAATGTTTTGAACAAATCTATGCAGACCCTATGGTCTACACACAGAAAGGCGAAGCTGAACCTGAATTCTCTTCCACCTCATTCGTATCCGCCGAATACGCTCGTCGAGACCCCTCCTCCTGAAGATACAAACCAACCACCTCCACCCGCATCAGAAGATCAAATAATTGATTCTGGGCCCTCGATACCTCCCCCAACACCCGCCACGAATGAAGTAACCGCTCCTGAAACCCGTCCCCCTTCCTCAAAACGAAAATTGCGTTCAGCCCGTTTGGCAGTAGAAGACAATAGTAAACGACCCAAATTATCTGCTAGTGCTATATCCAAGGATCACACTCCCCCAACTACTCGATTATCCGATCTAGGTGGCGTAGAAGGATGTGTGGAAAAGATGTTAGAGCTTGTCGCAATGCCTCTCTGTCATCCGGAGATTTACCTGCACACTGGCGTGCAGCCTCCACGTGGAGTACTACTACATGGCCCTCCCGGGTGTGGGAAGACCCTTCTGGCTAATGCAATAGCTGGGGTGAGTGTACCTCCCGAATCATGTGTAACCTGACTGATCGCTTGTAGGAACTGGGTGTTCCGTTCATCAGCATATCCGCACCGTCTATTGTGTCTGGTATGTCCGGAGAATCTGAGAAGACACTGCGAGATACGTTCGACGAGGCTAAGGTATCCCATATCCCTCATAAAAATTTCCATCCAATCCGACCTGACATTACTGCTAGCGTGTTGCACCATGTCTACTTTTCATCGACGAGATCGATTCTATAACTCCAAAACGAGAGAGCGCCCAGAGGGAGATGGAAAGACGTATAGTTGCACAGTTCCTGACGTGCATGGATGGTAGGCTTTTTATCGCGCATTCTGTCTTCCTCCCTTGACCTAACCAATGTAGATATGTCCTGGGAGAAGACCGAAAACAAGCCTGTCATCGTGATTGGCGCCACCAATCGACCAGACTCATTAGATGCTGCTCTCCGTCGCGCTGGCCGATTCGACCATGAGATTAGCATGGGCGTTCCAGATGAGGAGGCCCGAAACAAGTAAGTTCATAAGGTTATATCATTCTTTCGGAGCCAATTTCATGTTATTTGCAGAATTCTACGAGTGCTGTGTGCAAAACTCCGACTAGAAGGCGACTTCAACTTTGCTGCATTTGCGAGAGCTACGCCTGGCTACGTAGGTGCCGACCTATCAGCCTTGACAGGCGCAGCCGGAGTCATCGCTGTTAAGCGCATCTTTAAACAACTCACAGACGGCACATTGGTCCTTCCAGAGTCATTAGAAATCATTGACCAGGATACTTCCATGGCAGTTGATCCCCCGCCGACGCCCCCAGCTGATATCGCACCAAGCGTCATCCCATTCGTCTCTCTAGCATCCCAACTGTCTACTTCTTCGATCGCACATTTCCTCAGTGCACACCCCTCTCCACTCACGCCCGCTCAACTTGCCCCTCTCTGCATCACTTCTGATGATTTTTACGCAGCGTTACGTGAGGTCCAACCTTCTTCCAAGCGCGAGGGTTTTGCAACGGTACCAGACGTGACTTGGGCCGATATTGGTGCTCTACATGGCACGCGTGAAGAGCTCCATATGGCGATTGTGCAGCCTATCAGGCGTCCTGAGATCTTCAGCGCCGTGGGCATTGAGGCAGCATGCGGCGTGCTACTGTGGGGCCCACCAGGATGCGGAAAGACATTACTGGCCAAAGCTGTCGCAAACGAGTCCAAGGCGAATTTCATCAGCGTCAAAGGCCCTGAGCTGCTTAACAAGGTAGGTTCAGTGACGTTTTGTCAGAGGTGGCAGCAAGGCTGATAGAAACGCAGTACGTCGGTGAGAGTGAAAGAGCCGTGAGACAGGTCTTCTCTCGTGCACGCGCCTCGTCGCCCTGCGTGATCTTTTTCGACGAGCTAGATGCTCTTGTCCCTCGGAGAGATGAAAGCATGGTACGCACCCATTCATCCCTCATCTGCCCCAACCTCTATCTCATGTGATTTTACAACAGTCCGAATCATCCGCACGTGTCGTGAACACCCTTCTCACAGAGCTAGACGGGCTCGATTCCCGTAAATCCGTCTACGTCATCGCAGCAACGAATCGCCCTGATATGATCGATCCCGCTATGGTGCGCCCAGGGCGCCTCGACAAGCTCCTCTACGTTGACCTGCCCAGCGCCGACGAACGTGTGGAGATCGTCCGGACGCTTGTGCGCAAGGTCCCCCTTGCGCCCGCAGAACCAGACGTCGAGACAGTCCTACAGGGCGTGGGGCACATCGTACGGGAGAAATGCGATGGGTACAGTGGTGCGGATATCGCAGCTGTCATCCGCGAAGCGGGCGTGTTTGCGCTTAAACGTGTTCTCGGAGCACTTGACCAGATGGAGGAGAGTGGACGTGTGGTGAATGAAGACCCGGACACGCCGCGGGTGCTTGTTGTGCTGGAGGATTTTGTGCGTGCGCAGGCAAAGGTCGGTCCTAGCGTGTCTGCTGTGCAGCGGAGGAAGTATGAAGCGCTGCGAGCCAAGTTTGCTGGCCTTCCTGTAAGGACGGGGAAGGATGTCGATTAAGAATGCGGTTGTTCTTAATGTCAGTAGGTGCGCCCGCTTGATAGAGTTGTTTAATTAATATGGAGATCCATACATAAAGAAGGAAAAGCCTGTTTCCTTCTTGTTTGGTCCGCCAATAGAGGTTAAATGAGGGCTGCAGCTCGCTAGAATGTATGTTTCAACATGCATGGCAAAGTTGAAGCGGCTGCCAGTGAAGAGCCAAGTTGATAGTTTCAGTTTTGCAATACCTCAGTCTTGATAGAGTGCCACGCATAAAAAAACGAAAAACAAGCAACCCCCCTATGTCTGCATATGACCCAGTAATCACCCATGTCTGCCTGGTTTTGCGGTTGGGTTTCGATGACACAACTGTCATTGCAGAACATATCGCGGAACTAGATTGCACGTGGCAGTGTTGTACCGATAGAACATAAGTATAGCGGCGCAACTGACGATGATGCTCGCAGCAATGTTTAGCCTCAGTGAGGACGTAGGCGCACCAACGGAAATGGTCCGCTGAATGTAATTTACGAACCATATTATAGTAATAAGGAACTTTACTTCCATCCCTGTCCCATTCAATGATCAACTTGAATTACTGCCAGCCATGAAGCACTACCGAAGCTATTTGTATTTCACCTCCAGCTCTGCATGTAATGTGCCGTTGCAATCTAGATATTTGGAATTCCTGCAGCAGAGTAAGTTCAATATGTTAAGGGAAGAACCGTTCGAAAAATATGCCGTTGATCATCGGCACACCGCTCCAGATATAGCGGCGCGGATTGGGTTGCGAACTTGAGCGGGGAGACTCACTTGTCCATGATCCAATCATCCAACAAAGAAGAATTTCTAGATGTGTCCTCTGGCTTGTTCCAGTTCATTCGCAGCGGAGGCGGGGTTCCGAGTACTAAATTCCACCTAGATTTCCTTCTGTGGGCCTTGATCCGAAGCGCAACAACGGGACGTGCTTGCAAGCTATCCCGAGCAAGACCCCACACGACTCTCCATCTTTTCCAATGTATGTCAAAGCGCAACCACCATATACGTCCTGCATGAATTGAGATTGAGCCATACATCACGGCGAGGAGCAAACCGAGAGCCGAAGACCACATACCCCCCGCAACGAATTCCAAGGCACCCACCCTCTCAGTAATGCGCATGCGTTTCTGGAACATCGAGATCCGGAAAGAAGCAATGAACTTGTTGCCGCCCAGTTCACAAACCTCAATCTCATCCGGTGGACCGCCCAAAAAGCATCCAAGCTCAACCTTGGCTTGTGCATAATCATCAATGAATGGTTGTCTCAAGTGAGCATTACAGTGCACTTACGATTAGTATTACCCAGACGTAGCTCCGTAAATAATTCATGATCGCTAGCCACCATACACGCGAGGCGCAAGTCGGAAACGCAAGCAGACGAGAATTCAGGAATGAATTTCGCCCATGCCGATAAGGCCTCCCTTCGGTTATTCACAATCGCCCAATACATCGCCGTGTGACCCTCGATGTTAGGTGTTTGCAGGAGGTCGGAGAACTCTGCAACTGGAAGTACAGCAGCAATATCGATCGGGGAGAGCGATGAAGGGGTGGTAGAGACAATAGCATGGATAATAAGAGATAAAACAGCGGCGCGTTTCTCCGCGGGATCTTTGAGCCCTGATAATGTAACCACAGAAATTGCATCGTACGACGGAGGTGCATTCTCGCACTTCATATCATCAGAGTGTTCAACCTGGGCACACATTTAGAGAGGAGTAAAATGAAAGGAGTAGACTGCAAGGATTATATAAGAAGATAGGGGCTTTCCAAGCAGATGTACATTTTTAGCCTCGGATACGGATCACTGCCTAATTGGACGATGAATTTCGGGCAATTCGTTGCAAAATATCTCGAGGAATCACGTTGCATGCCGTGGTAAAGTTGTTGCACCGATCGAACATATGGCGATGGCCATGCTCCAGATGCCGAAAAAAAACCTGCATTGGCTGCTGCAGCTGTGTGAAGCTACCCACATAGGGTGCTGCCAAAATCGGCTTGATAAATATCGCGAGGATCGGGGCTGATCCCGAATGTTCCGTGCTGCCCGTGCCTGGTGAACAATGAACATTCACGGTGACGCCGTGATGTAGGCATACGAATATGTATCAGGTAATTTGTCCAAAAACCTGGGGTTTAGTAGCCCAATAATGGCGGTATACGGGAAGCACGTCGAGCACTTGAGCAGATTGAAATTCAGAGTGAGTCATTTGCAGCGGACGTTCGATCCCCTCTATCGACTTTCAATACACTTGTCTTCGAAGATGTCGGTGGTTACTGACCATTTTTAGATTATGGAACGCACGGCAAGTTGACATTGCCAATCTGCCGCAAACGATTCGACTGGGTTAATGATGTTATATTGATTGCGCACCAATCACACCATTACCTATCATCCACCCACTTCTCGAACTATGCCACTGCCGTTCGAGCAAATGCTCCAGTAGCGAGCATCAGCGCTGCATTTCGACGCTTTCTGTGGCCTTGCAATCCACTGTATTTCCACCAACATTGTGGTTATCGCATCCACCGACGCGACATGCTCGTTGTGATGGGGCGGGATGGCTCTTGGTGGTGATTTCGATAACCCGGCTCGCAGGTGGATTACGCTAGAATTAAAGCTCTATCAATTGGGGTATAAGTTTTGCCACAACCGAGAGCGGCGCCCCATCGTGCCATTACTAAGTATGATTCGGAAAGTAATGGAAGTGGCGACGAAGACAATGTGATGCGTTTGATCACTTTGGTCCTGCCAACTCTTCGCTGTGTGTTCGGATGATGCCGATAGCTCCATGCACGACCCATACAAGTAGGTGGACAAGTTGACGAATTTGCTTGATAGCTAACTTCGATGGTGAATTAGTGTTAAGAACATGTGGTGCTTCCATTGAACCCATACCTATGTTCATACTACTGATGTACATATTCCAAAACCGATGACAGAAGTGCTTCACCACTTACTTCTAAACCTCCCCCACCCCCTTGATAACTTTCCCTCGAACCACAACGCGTTCATTACGCTTCCAAAAATCCGAAATGATCTCTGCCAACTTCGTCGGATCGTCCTAAGTGCACGTCAGCGCATAACCCAGATGTCCAAAGCAAATAAACGAAGAACCTCATGTACAAGGTGTCCCACACCAGAACCAGACATGACTTCAAGCCAGAATTTGCCCTGCATCTGACCGACCATAAGTGTTGTGTCAAGGCGCTCTGCGCCTGCCAATACTAAAAGACGTGCAGAGCGGAGAGCAAGGAATAACGACGAAAGCGATGGAAACCAGCCTTGAAAAAAGATCAGTATGCTAGTAAAAGTCGAAAAGCAGGATATGCTTACTGTCCCAGTATGGAGCAGTTGACCGGAGTGGCGTGCGCCATTTGTACTTGAACCCGCTATTTGCGCGCGTGGTTGGCGTAAGAGGGGAATCGGCAGGAACAATGATAGATGGGATCGAAACGCGCGCAGAGGTAGGATTGTGGATAAGGCCCGTATCGACGCTGTATAAGAGTGTATAATGCACTGATCAAAGACGAATTGAAATACACATACTGCCACTCAATTGCTTCTTCAACGCTATCGAAACCCTCGGGTCGAGAGTTGAGAATCGCCTGCATATGTGGGAGAGCTTCTACCGCTGTGCCTGTGGACGATCATTCAAACGAACAATTCTCGGGAATTGGTGAATGTACCTTCTACTACATCTAGAACAGCCACTCCTGCGATTCTATATTTGTGTTGCTGGAGTATGGGGCAGGCACGTACGCAGACAGAGCCCCCCATACTGTGTCCAACTAGCTGCTTGGAGAGTCAGAAATTTAGATGCGTAACGGAGAATAAACTTGACCATGAAAGTTGGAGCTGCTCCCACATCGGGGTAAATGGTTTGAAACAGAGCACAAAAGTCCTCCACAAGAACATCAATCGATAAATCTTCGTCAGACTGGGATGATGTTGTCTTTCCTGAAAGATGATGAGCATTCCACGTCCCTTCGAAGGGAATGCTCACCATGTCTCCTCGCATCAAACGCCAGGACACCGACGTCATCTCTCATGATTTCACTGATCTCTTTCGCGAGACATGCGAAACTTGTACCTGCATATCCTGCACCATGGTGGAAGACAATTACACCTCCACCATCGTACTTTGGAGGAGTGTAATATACCCGAACATCGAGGGCTCGGGTAGGGAGTGCCACCTGCAATGCCTGAGAAAAATATGAAGCAGGACTCAAGGGCTCAAATTGGGGATTTGGTGGCTTTGGTTGGCGTGTATGCGTGCTTGACCGTGGTCTATATGGTAGTGAGAACAAAGGGCTACATGAACCGAAGACAACATACAGTGGAGGTGGTCCCAAGCCAGTTGAGAGTGCGCCGATTTCATCAGCTAGCTCAGATTGCTCAATATCATCCTCGTCTGTAGGTGGTAGCTGAGGTAACTTCGCTATTCGGGCGCTGATTGCAGAGCGATACAGCGAGCTCATCCTCCGAGTCGAGGTTCCGAGTCCGTAATCAGGAGAAATGAGGTGAGTCGCTGATTAGTAAGCGAGAAATCTTGGGCACTTCATCTTGTTCAGTCAACTTTTGAAGGTTAATTGCCTACACCATGGCGTCGCTCTTCCGCATAACGTCGAACAACATATTCAAACCAACTTCATCACGGGCATTCGCGACAGCCGCATTAAAACAACCACCTTCCAAATTTCCCGGTCCAAACACTCACTTCAAAATTACTCTTCGACGTTCAGCCATTGCACTAGGCGAACGGAAGAAGGAGACCCTAGTGGCACTCGGTCTGCATAGACGTATGCAAACCGTATATCATGTCCACAGTCCAGAAACTGCAGGGAAGATCCTGAAAGTGAAAGAATTAGTCGAGGTCGAGAATGTGCCGGCAAGGGCCGTACGCTCTCAGTCAGAGCAGAGAAAGGAGAGGAAGGCACCGAGAGGGTACCAGGTCGAGGGCACAAAACTGAGGGGACTTGCATGGGAAGCCTCATGACGAGGTGCGTTGATTTAGTGTCCAGTTATTTCCTCACTCACTTGCTTCTCAAAATTAGAGTACCGTGACTACCTCCGTTGGTTGGAGTGTTTTCACTCTCATTACGTTATCATTATACCGGCTTGCTGTCTGTGATATGGAGTCGCATTCCTGGTGTCGTTCTTTTTCTGCTATCTAGAACCTTGAGAACGTTTTCAGGTGGTACATGCGTCTTCCTCCGCCGCTGCGTCCATCTTTGGTGTACACTCCGCTCCTCGTAGGATATCCATTGTTGCGATATACATCGAGGCTCCATCAGAGTCCCAGTTATGGTATACCTGGTGTCTACGCTTTTATTCACGCCGCATTGACTGGATAAATGTATTCCTTGTACCTGACTAACCGTCGACACACAGCTCAAGCTTGTATTTGGTTCATCTTCCGTGTTGCCCTGCTCCCACGTCGAAAATGGAGAGCTTTTTTGGACGGCGACCGTGTCTTTTCTATCTGTCCTTGTGATCACCCTAGTGATAATTCTGAAGGTGCCTCACAAGTAAATATAGCTAGTTTTTCTCTCCAGGATACGGTACCGACGTGGTCCACACTCCAGGATGCTGTGTTTTAATTAAACTCGAGGCCAGGTTACCCCCACAGCTTAACGCTCGTTCAGCAATTTAGCCGCCGAGTCTGGAAGTCCTCAACCTTGCGGAACAGAGTTGGAAAAGGCAGAGACTCTGCCGTACATGTCGCAAGCATTGCAAACTACATGCCACCCGCAGTTCATGCAGTCCGTTATGCACATGCCCGTTTTAACAGTAGACGTTATCGAGTTGCGGAGCTTTGAGTAAATTTTACATTATTTTCTCTTGGTATCTGGAAGTGGATATCAACATCACTCCTGGTTGAAACGAGGTGCTCATAGGTCGCGTATGAATTCGATATTTTCTTCTTCGCAGATTTAGCAGCCTGCGTCAGTGTTTGTTCAACTCGAAGGCTCGGATTATATCCCCCAATGGCTGGCTACATTTTAGATTCAATTATCCCAGCTTATTGCGTGCTTTGAACACGATAGATAGATTATATGATGAATGATTTGTTTGGCTGATTGGTTTGTACCAGGTCTGATAACTAATATTGGAGACTTGTGGCACTCCTACAGTCAAACTGTTGGCCATTGCAAACATTTTAAGCCAGCTAAAGCCCCACCCAGGACCGTGAGGAATGGCCAACGGTACCGAGGGCGTCTACACCGGTACGGACAGTAGAGACCGGACGGTCATCTGTTACCGGGTCCAGAAATCCGATGCAGGCAACTTAACCTGCGCAACGCCATCGTATTCCTGTGCACTTGGCCTCGTGCAATCCTGCGGGAACGAAGATTGCAAAATAGAACCCACCAGAACAGGTTTGGTTGTTTCCGGTTGTCGCTTATCCTCACTACCCCCTACCTTGACCCTAGCTTTTCCGTGAGTCGTCCATACTGGTATCCTTGACACCTTTGCTGATGAGCATAATATTTAGAGTTCAGCTTCTACATGCAGGGGACTTTTCTGACCGAAGATGACATGGAGAAATATTTTGCATATGGAGAGTCTTCATTCGCAAGTTTCGTGCCAACTCCTCCTTCGTACGGTTATAACTGGCAGAAGCCCCACTCTACCTCCCTTCGATACCCCAGTATATCCCCCCGGAATGACCTACCGGTCTACCGGATGCCCGAGGCATGTGATCCCAATCATTAAGCATTCGAGAAGCTCATGACACTCGTGCCTGATCATATGTTACACTAGATACATCAGCCATTACCATCAGAATCTGAGACGAATCCTTCATGCCGCAATACAACCATGGGCTCAGGTGCGACATTCGAAGCTAACATATGGTCGCGGATGGTATCACGCCCATCGATGAAATGCCCTCGGAGGCGTATATGCTACGACATGCAGCAAGATGTTTTGAACGTCATACGGATTGATGTGAGCACTAGAATCGTACTTTGCCCTCAGGTATCTCATACCACCATGCCAGGACTGTTTGAGTGCAGAGAGTGCAACAGTCGTAGAAGGACTGATCTCTGGACTAACGCCAATATCATATCTCGGTATTAAACAACCAGAGAAAACCATGGACACCACCGATGAAAAAACAGCACGCTCCATTCACTCTGATGTGAGCGCTGCCGCATTTTGTTGTCTCGATCGCTCATGACATCACCAGTCTACTTCTTCTACAGGATCCGTGCTCGGAGCGGAGACAGGGGTGAAGAGTAAAGGGAAAGGTCTCCAGAAGCATGCGTCCCGTAACGCCTGCTTGTTAGGAAATGTACGTCTGGAGAGAGCATGGAATCGGTTGCGCCGGTGGACGGCTGCTGCGCTGACGCACATGAAGAGCACTGCGCGTCTGCCGTCTGTTTCTCGGCCGATAAGGTGGGTGAACTCAAAACACTGCGCCGTAGTTGGTATTTGAATTTTTTGACAACCAGATGACGACCTGATAAACGCTGCTCTCATTCTGTGCTCATGATACCACTTTTTCATTCCATTTGAAGGACAATGCTGTGGACATTCTACAATTCTGGAGGAACAGACTCTTACTACTACCAATCACGAACAAGTGTATGATAAAGGACATTACGCTGTACAAGTACAAGTGTTACTCATTCGCCCATGTACTAAGACGTTCAGTTGCAGACTTGGACAACGCTGACTCGCTGCTGGCGGCATAATTGATCGACGGATCGGATCAATCTCCTTCAAGGAACCAAAGCAGTGCTGACAACTTGGACCTGGGTCAACCTGGATTGGAGCTCTCACATCATTGATACCTGATGTTCTAGATCTCTTCTGAGTGGTCGAGAGTCATCACTCCGAGCCAGTGCTAGTATGGCATAGTTTCTCTTTTGTCCATTATGTTGTCAAAACCTATGCATCTAGATTTATTATACTGGTACATTCTCTACGAGGAATAATTAAGATGAACCTTAGGCGGAGACACCAAACTTTAATACCGTCTGACCACAAGATTGTCATGAAACCCAGAAGACAGCCTCCATAACAGCAAGTACAACGACAGCAGAGATTGCGGCATGTAGAGTATCACTGCTACTATCCTGAGCTGTAGCAGGGTATCCAGCGATAGTAGAATTTCCTTTGAAGAACCCGTCGGAATCTGGCGTCTCGTCCAAAAGGACAAGCGCAGCACCAGGCCCGGGAACGTGCACATCGCATCCCTGGGCACAGTTCATATACTGGGTGGTCTGGGTGCCCTGAAGGTCGCCATTTGGCCCCACTATCTGGCCTGCCCACCGGATATCCGCCTGTTCCTCGACGGTTGGTGCATTGAGCGCACGCACGCCAATCGAACTGGTCACATTTGCCGAAATGGTGAATAATTGAGTTTGGGACCGGTTGTAGTTGATCAATACGAGCCGCCGCAGGGCCGTGCTACTTGGGTCATATAGACCATATCCTGCAACAGTGGATTCCGGGTTGAGGGTGGAGTTGTCCAAGTCGAGGTCTAGAACAATGCTTCCGTCTGGCATGAATGTCTCGGCAAGGAACAACGCAGCGTAATACGGAGATCCGGTGCGCCATCCCGGTTGAACCGATGTTTCTGGTGTTGGGGGATCGAAGAGGTTATATAGAACTTGATATTCGCGAGTATGCAAATACGCGGCACTCATGTTAGATGAGGCAAATTGAAGACCGGAGTCAATGGCCCATAATGACGCCGCGAACTTGAGGATGATGATGAGCCGAGTATTACACTTAGTGGAGCCTCGAGGCTTACCGTGTCTGAAACATTCGATCCACCGCATGAAACGCTATTAAACTCAGTGACAAGAACAGGAACGCTGAGGTTCTTGGCCATCTGAACGCCTACATCTTCCCACTGTGCGAATCCTGGAACTGTTCCAGATGTTCAGTTGATACGATACGACCTCCGCGATTTGATGAAACTTACCATTAGTGTGAGTGAGAAAATATGATATGTTAGTATTGTAGGGCGCTGGTCCGTTGCAGATATATGTGGGGTAGTGTTGTAGGGTATAATATTTATATGGGTATTTCGTAAGGCCCGCAGACAGAATTGTGTCCAGATCCCTGAACGATTGTTTGAATAACCGCACGGAAGAAGATAGCATGTGCTCACGCACCAACTGCAACAGGTAGTCGGACCACCGACGATCAAATTGCTAGTGAGATTGCCATATTGCGAATGTTGCAAGTCAGATATCATTTTCCCCACTTCAGGAATCTTCATCGCATCATGTTAGATCTTCTATACACCGAAAGAAATGACCACATACATAATCTGTAATGGTGTAGTTTCCGCGCGTTCCATGGTTGGCATAAATGTCTGGTTCCTGCAGCAATGCTCGGTGATCCGAACGAATATCTAGACAAAGTGACTTACGTTTCCAAGTAGCATCGCATCAAGTCGATAGCCCATCATTTGCTCTGCAGAATTCGCCAATAGAATTACATTACTATCCTCTGATGGATCCCGCATGCTCAATCCGATGATGAACTGCATCTCGCCAACATCATCGGCCATGGAGTTAAGAACGTCGAAAAAAATGGGTCCAAAATTAACTGGGACGTCGTTGAAATATGCATCTGGATCTGTGAATTCTATCATGACCTGCTGATCAGGGACGAAGGTGGAGCCGTCCATGCTGTTTCCACCGATACGAATGCGCAGAGGGTTATTGAACCTCTGGCGAAGGTTTGATAGATAGTTTTGCATGGCGTGCGGCATCGATAAGGGATCTTTGCCCCCTACATAGGTATGAGGATCCCAGTTTCGTCAGCCGGTATAGCAAGAGTGGTAAGACACTGAAGCTACTTACAAAGCGTATCGAAGGAGCTGAGTTCAAAAGATATCCCGAGGAAGTTGTCCTGGACCACATTCCCCAACGCGGTACTGGGCGGTTGCTTGGGGAAGGAGACGGTGGTTGACGTAGTCTGTCCCAACACCAGAGAGGTGAAAAGTGTAGCAGGGATCAAGGAACATAAAACGAATGAAAGTAACGACCGTGGAGAAAGCGAAGGCATAATATGCTAAGACCAAGGCGACAAGCTCAAGGCCAAGCATTGATAATCCATTGGCGCAGAGAACCCATGGTCACCCGAGTAAACGAAGCTTCTGATATGCCGTTACCCTTCATACCCGCTCAAAATTTAGACCAAAATGACTTACTTCAAGTACTTGCGCCCAAATGTAAGATCGTTGTAATCCAGATTGCAACTTCAAGCGAATCCAAGTAACATCATCTGGTATGAATGATGCACCACGCAACCCCCCCCCCCCCCCGTTGATGTCGAACAAGGTGAAATTCATTGAAAAATCCGATTAGCGAGTCAGATATTTCCGGAGTACATTGGTAGGTAACTAAGTACATATAATACGGTTGAATCCCCTAAGAGATGAAAAGCTTTATTTTGCAACGTATTCTCTAACACGCATTTTATACTTATCGTGTTGTGCTGGTAGGTAGCATATACTCTGGCACGCCCTATACATGGCTAAGGTATCGGAATCACCTGAGCGACGAAGCAAGAAAAAAAAAAAGAAAAGAAGAAGAAAAAGAACTACAGAACCCACAGAACAGGTCACGAAGTACGGCGACAGGTATTGGTGGGAAAACGTACGGTATTGTCTCAATATAAAACAGAACGAAGAAGATGGTGGATGTGTGCACTACTTTCCTGGCACCTCTAGACCACGAGACGCATGTCTGTCGCTCATGTGGCGAGCACGCCCAGGAAGCCCAGAAATGGAACGAGTGACGTCCATCATAGCACGATCACCATTCACCGTCGATGCACCCTTCTCCGAAATAGCATCTCTCTCTAATTGGGCACGCTTAGCATTGGCCGGACCCAGTGTCTGCGAAGGAAGGCGCTTGAATGAGGGTCGGAACACCTCACCCTCCGAGCTTCCAGTACCATCGGAAGCGACAGACGACTCTCTCGATCCGCTTTGAGTGCTCGCACTGCCCATGCTGCTCACGCGAGGTACCGGTAGCGAGATGGACACCCCATTCATAGGCGGTGCAGCTCCCTTCACGTGCGACGGATGCAGTGTGAACGCCTGCGCAAGCGACGACGCTGATGAGGAGCTCGATGGACGGCTGACATTCACATCATAATTCGCATTTGATTGCGATTGTGCGACATCTATGCGACGATTAGTGCCAGGCGCACCTGAAGCAGAAGTAGAGGCAGGTGGGCTAGTACTGTAACTGGGACGCGTACCTCGCCGTTTGGGCACGAGATTGAGATTGAGTGCTGCATTGCGCGCATTGACGGCAGCTTCGTAACTCCGAAGGTCATCAGGATTGCCGTGGGCAGTCACACGCATTCCGTTTGTTCCCTCTGCATGGTTGTTACCCATGCCAGGAAGAGTTCGCTCCACGGTGGGCGTTTTGGAACTCGGAAGAGACGAAACGCGAACTCTTCGACGTCCAGTAGGAGATTGTGGCATGACCTCTGAGTTGGTGGGATGAGGCCCACTCATAGGTGTGCGCATAAACGCCCTCCACAAAACATCGCCCCCATCACGATTAAGGCCAGGCGTAGGCAGCGCAGAGAGGGACATGCCACGGTCTCTGTTCTGCTGTTGCTGCTGCTGTGACAACGCCTTGGGCGGCATCGGAGTAGCATTCGGGGAATGAGGTCGCATATTCATTGCAATACTTGAAAAGAAAGGTACACCATCTGTTGAGAGCCCAGCAAGGACATTCGGGTCGTCAATAGACATGAGTCCAAATGCGGAGGAGAACCCGCCTTCACCGAGTCGTGAATGTTGATCGGACTGCTGCCCTTGAAATTCATGCACAGAGGAAGAGGACATTGGGTCCCTTCGGTTGTGAGGTTCTAGCAGCATTCGATGCTGGAAGTCCTCTGAGGCGCCTTGATACATGTCACCTCCCGGAAGGGGGAGGTGGGCATTGGACGAAGTAGCACTAGAAGGCATGGAGTGGGAGGTGCTACTATCGTCGCTATAATCAAGAGAGCCTCGGCGAGGTCGGTAGGCTGATCCAACGAGGGACCCAGTGAACATTTCTGAGTTGAAAGTATCTAAACCATCCGCACCATATTGATTTTGTGAGAAAGCTGAATCGTCCAAGGAACTGAACTGGGGAGAACTATTGGACAGTTCCGGACTTGCATTGTTGCCCCATTCAATCCATTGATTGGAAGACTGATGAGGGTCGGTGTAAAGCCCAGGCACAAGCCCGGACGAGTTTTGGGTATTGGTGAGTATGGAAGCTCCTGCTTGGCGCATAAGCTCAGTCTGGACCCGACTTCTCTCAGACATATCAACATCGGAAGAAACCGACATGGGAAGATGAAGAGGGTTTGCTGACGAAACATACGGGTGATTGAAAGAGAATGGGTTGGTGGGGAAAAGCGGATCACCCGAAGAAGTAGCCATACTAGGTACACTCATGTGGGGAAGGCCGAGGATAAACTCGTCCCCTGGTGGTCTTGCATTCCCGAGAGATGTAGATGAAGTAGGTCTAGGATTATGGTGGCCAGGGCCACTAGGCGCCGTCTGTCGGTGGAATTTCACATAAGTACAACGACTCTTGCGTTGCAAACATTTCGCTATAATAGGTGTGAGAAGAAAAGAGTTATGGGATAGTGGAACATGAACATACAACAAGGGTTGCAACCATCGCACGGTAGACTTGATTGTACACATTGGTCACACGCTTGCTTCGAAGTAGCTGCTCGAGAGGCGGAGGCGGAGCCCTTCCGGCGACCGTTAGTGGAGCTCTGAGGTGGTTTTTCGTTTGCATGGCACTTGTTGACGTGTCGTGATAGTAGATCGCTGTGTTTGAAATGAGCAAGATATCTATCGTTGATTAGGACAGCTTACCTCCTTGCAAATTGGTCTCCGCAATACTGGCATTTGTAGGGTCGATCACCAGTATCTATAAGGAGCGAGACGAGGAGTAAGTGGATGAATGATTGAAAGAACAGGGGGTAAATTGTGGGTCGCCGCACTCGGGAAGTGGAGCAAGACTGGTGCTAGAATGGAAAGATGGACGTACGTGATCTCATATGACGAGCTACATGCTGTGGACGAGTAAAAGTTGCCTGGCAAACTGAACACTGATGATCACCGCCCATTGCTGATTATTGTGAGTAGACGATGAGGGAGTTGGTGGATGAGTTCAACTTTGTGTCCAAGACGGTAGGCGAGTGGATACGGATTTCGATGACACAATCCGTTACATATTTATCCCTTAAAATGACCTACCTATCGGTTTATCCCGAAATCTCTGAAGTGATGTCATTGAACACCTAATCCGTAATGCACTGCAATATATTGAATGCCGTTATTGATTACATCTCCCCTAAATGTCATTCAAATCGATATCTTTGCTAATCCTACAAATCATATCCTCTACATCCTACTGCATCTCTCTCGTCTCCACAAAATTCCACCACAAAAACTAAAAACAACTCATGACAAAAGCAAACAAGAATTTCCGTTCCATCGTCGTCAAGACAATACAAGTTGGCAATTTAGTGTGTGACGCCATTTGATGACACCTATTTGCGCGAGATCGTGGCGGAGATCAACCCACTACACAAACACGCGCACTGACGTCAGTACATCAAAACACTCGTACAAAACGTGTCCCCCACCTAGGTGCGGAGGTGGGCACGAACACTTCAGCATTCGCCCTATCACCGTATAGTCAATCAGTAAATTGTGCCTGCATCCCAAGCGTCATAGGGCTATGAACGATAATAATGATCATGAACATGAATAGAAGATCACCGCCGGGCGTCTGGTAATAGATCCGGAGAAGCGCCAGCCCGTTATGAAAAGGCATTGCCGTTGAGCGTGACAACCCTCGTTGTCTTGCCCAATGCATCCGAGTTCCCGCGACAGGAACAGTGCGAACGACGATGGGCAGCAAAATCTCACGCCCAACGCTCCGCCGGATTACTTCTTCCTCAGAGTTTACCGGCATTCAATTGCCAGGTAGACCCGATGCCACCCTTTAATTAGAAACGCATCCGTCACTGTCACGAGATATTATCTCGACCGACAATAACAAACGGTCTTCGATCATAGTCGATGATGGCGAGGCAGCGATGAGGTTAAGTGATTGGTTCTCGCGATCGCTGGATACGATCGATATCATCACTTCAGGCAAGAAAAATAGAACCGCTGTCCAAGCAATGCCAAGGAACAACAACAACAAAATGGAATGGATAAATGGAATGATACTCAACGGTGTGATATTGTCAACCCCAATATAGTTCATGTTAACCGGGATGTAATGCTTGTTCGGCAGCTTGTACGTGACGGACACAACGCCCGCATTTTCCGCGATGACGCGCTGCCCCATCTTAAACAACGTTGCCTGTCATTAAAAATCCATGATCGATCAACAACGTGCATAACACGCAAATAGAAGCCTATGACGCACTTGGACACTAGCGCTTTCATCTAGGGCAAAGATGTCAAGCGTTGAATTCCTTGCCCGTGTCGCAACATTGTCCGCGTCCCAAACACTACCGGGTGCAAATCCTTCTGGGATAATGAAATCGAGTTTCTTTGCATCCCTGGGAGGGGTGAGCGATAAGGGCGCGAAGGTATAAGCTAGATCCACGGAGGTCGACAGAATACGGTCGTCCACTTCCACCAACGTAGTGTACTCGTCGCGGATATATCCGTGAAAGGCAGAGCCGGTCGACTTGAGCACTGGGATGCGTGAATACATGCTCAGAGAATGCAAGGGCAGAGTAGCTCACCCAAAAGATCGGTAATTCCCGATGTTACTTTAGCTGAGATCTTGTCCTTGCCAGTGGAAATAGCAACCTGAAGGGAAGAAGGAAAAGAGTCAGTAATGTTAAGGAGCTCTATATATACCACCTCGGGAGAAGGCAAAAAGACAGGCACGACTAAGGGGGCTGCCGCAGCTCGGCAGGACTGATGGCAAGGAAACGCTCCACTTCACAGTCATGGCTCCACCATTCCAGAACCGCGCAACGATGTAAAATTAAAACTCGTACCTCCACCTCAACCGTCTGTTTGTCGTCCCCATCCCGGACGAACGAATGTGGGTGTATGTGGCCATCAGCACTCAGGGCGATACGGGACCAGCGTAGCTTCTCGACTGTGACAAACGCACGGTGTATGTGGGTATACTTGGATACGATATGAGTCCCAACGTGCAATGCGAACCGTTCCGGGCTGAGGATGTGGGGTGAAGTCTTGGCAAGATCTAAAAGCCGATTATGAGGGTCACTGGTCAGCCGCTATCTCTATCTCCTGTATGGTTAGTACACGTACAATAGGTTATGTTCTTCACTATTATTTAACATTCGGTGAGTTTCAGCAGGACGGTCAAGAACGTATACGTACTAGAGTCGGTTGCAACGACGACGGAGTTGTCTGCAACTGTGTAACTACAATTCAGATGGCCAGCTGTCAGAAGGGCGAAGTAGGAACACAGTTCTGTGCATGACTGACCTAGGCTCAATGTCGCCTTCGAGCATGACTGATACATTGTACTCCACGACATGGTGAAACTCGCTACCCCGGACGACGCGAAAGACGCGAACGAAGTCCTTGCCATATCGAGCCTGCGTAAGAACTGATTCGGACATGATTGAAGTGAGGCCAGTTAGTGGCTAATGGTTCAAATTGCAATGTTCGAGCTTGAGCTCAATCCTCTGAATGGTTTATAGGCAGATGTTGAGCAGGGGAAGTCTTGTCTCACGCTATAATCAGCCTGATAACGGAAACGGAGGTCGAATCCAACCCGAATGGTTAGAGATAAGATCTTAGGCTGATAAGATGAAGTAAATGGCGACAAGGTGATTCGGGGTTGTATCAACGACGTTTATACTCAGCAACCTGCACTAGCCTGCGCTGCCTAGCTGCGCGATGCGGAACACCCGGACCTACTTACAGGCTTACAGGTCGTTCAAGTGTAAATCTATATCACAAGACATATCTCATCACCCGTTTCGATTTTGCTGGGAGAGAACTACCCATCGGCATCCTGAGAACAATTGAAAAAAAGGACGATAACTGCACGCACATCCTGGTCACGTTCACTCTACAATAATCTCAAACATTACTATATACACATGGGTTGGCGTCACAAGAACTACATGAGAAGGTCACAGGAGCCCAGCTAATTTTCGCCAACCATTCGAAGCCGATCTGACGCTGACTTAAAGTTTGATCAATCTATCAGAATGAAAAATCGAATATCAGATGCATGGACTTAATCAAGAAGGGTTTGTCATATGTATTCAATGCTTGGCTAGCACAGGAAGAGGGATGCAGATCGTCACGGCTACCGTTCAGAGGCAGACACGTAGCACCGCTAGGGTCCGATCTAGGTATGTTGAAACTTATCTCCGCTCGGCGTCTAATCTGTGAACAAACCTATCTTTGAAACCACATAGGTCAGGCAGAGAACGAATGGAATATCGGCTGTCGGGAACAGGGAAGGCGTGCCCAAAGGGAACACGCTTGGTGTTACTGCTTTCAGTACTATAGAATCCGCATGCAACGAGACTCGCGGGCGGTCAATGCCAATTTCCCAGTATTCCTGGCAGGTGCAAATGCAGGTTCCTTCACATAAGAAAATCGAAGACAACGCAACATAATGGTGCAAGCCGAGCAACTGCAAAGCTTGATCTTCCTCGCATATCTTGGTGGGTGAACTGGCTATCTTGAACGACCTGCCAAAATCTATTAGCCGGAAGCTCTTGTGCCTGCTGCGCGGCCGCTGGATCGGCCACTCCATTGGTCTGTCTTGTTGCCACAAGAGGTTCCACTGTGCGAACGATTCATGTAACCACCTCGCATGTGATGAAACCGGAAGAAAACCGATGCACACTCCTTGCCTGTCGTCCACATTCAACTCTTCTGGGTCCACCTTTGTGCCGCAATGCCCCAGGAACGATATTACACTCAGATAACCAAGACAACTTGTACCGTCAGTTGGATCATCAGGTGTATAATACCTGCGGAACTGTGGGTAAACTGCCCCTACGGGAACAGAATCGCGCAAAGGAGGGATCGCATTATATAGGTTCCAGTGTTCAAAGAAGTGGCCAGGGTACTGCTGATAGTTTTTCGCCTCTTCCTCGAGGTGTTCATCGTATTGACGAGAGTTTAGTAATAACACCGATTGTCGCGGTGCGAAGAACAGGATTTGAGGACCCAATATTCCCCCGTTTATGGAGTTTTCTCCCGAGGAGTCTTGCCACCTCACGGTAGTGTGGATGTGAGGAGTTGGCCCAGTGTAAGCTGCGACATGGACAATCTTGGGAAGATGAATAGTGAAAACGTCTTCCTCGCGCTGTTCTTCGTCTGCCTTTTTTTCTTCATCCTCATTGTCGTGCTCGAGAGTCTCTTTGTCGCCCTCCACGAGGCACATCCCTCCGAACTCGCTTCCTTAGGGTCTCCGGGTCCACTCTTCCACGACGTCCATTTTAATATCAGCTTTGGTACCCGCTGTTTCTTGGTGATGCCCGCGAGAGTATCCGCTTCCGAGGCAACCACGTCATTTACCCCTTCGTATTGAGAGGGTCAGGTGACGGTGCGTCGCTTGCGTTAACGAATGACACTGTCACGCGCGGAAGTAAGCTCGGACTGATGTGCGAGGGCTCTGATCCAGAGGCACCTAGGCCACCCTCCGCTGCTTCTTCAGGTCTTTTCGTCAAGCCCTTTAGGAGTTCTTTCGGTTCCAGGAGCTGCTTACGAGCGTCCTTCTCAATATAAACGTTGCACAGTTGAGGTTCGACAAAAAAGGTCATGCCGAAGCTCCCACTCCGCAAATGAATGATGGCCCTGGCCCACTGCGGGAGGTGCGAAGTAGAGATGAGCTTCTTCCACTCGCGTTCGCTTCCGAGTCACAACTTCGATCAGAAGCTCGCCCGTCTGTCCCTCTTTTGCAGCAGGAAAATGCGCGTCATACTGTCCCTTGTCGCTGCTTCTTCCACCAATTCTGCCTCCTGCTGGGCTGCTAATGCAACCTGCTTGCCTTTGTCTGAGAGTGAGAGTGTAAGTTCGAACGATATCCCGTCCCTCGGTAGCTTTGGTAAGCCATGGAGTCTCGATATCGTGATCGTCTTCGTCGATGGACAAGCGGTTCCAAGGGTCATGAATGTGAAGTTTTTGAGGGAGGTGTAAAATAATTCTCTGTTGTAAAATCGGTGGAGGGTCGTCATTTGTACAAGGGGTGAGAGGCCATAGAGAAGGATAATGGGCAAGATTGAAGGGCTAGTCGGAATCGTATTGGATGCAAATGCAGCAAGCTCATCCAATTGCATTATATTCCTCCATAACGCTATACGCAGGTACTCCCCCCTCTCCCTGCCCCATCCTAACACCATCATGGAGTGAGGGGATTGAACTTTCCCTAGCTTCGGATCCAGGTGCTTCTGATACATTGTGGGGGAATCTTGACTTGGTTTCCCCTCCGCCTTCTCTCCAACCTCATCTCGACTGGAAAACCGACTGTACACGCCAAGAGCAAAACGCATATCACGGCACTTCATCAACTCTCCGTGTTAGCCATTGGTATCCTTGAGATCCTCCTCCTTATCGGCCCAAACAAGTTCGTCATTTGCAGTGAGTTCACCAGCCGGGCGCATCCATTTCGCAAGTCTGTTTCCCGAGGTGGTGGTGATATAGTGTATCACATCTGGCATGCGAAGGACGTGGTAGAAGTCGTAGAGTGTCGTACCCCACAAAGCGCCAGCATGCTTGCCCCGCAATGGAAATGGCACTATGGGCTTTCCGTTAGGATCACGAGGCCAGACGTGAAATATGACGCGACTTTTGTCCTCGCATTGTGCTTGGATAGGCTTGGGATGACTATGAGGGTCAAATCAAGAGCAACGCGCTCGATATGTGAACCTGAGTCGTCACTACGATAAAATGGATCCATGGCGTGAAGCTACAGCGACATACCCTCGGATTTCTTCTGTGGTGGGCCAGTAAATTCCAATTTTACAGCCTCTGCGACGCGCTGCTTTTATTTCTGTGTGTTAAAGAGCCCCCGCCCCATGGTGGTAGGGGTGAACACATTGGATGTGGACTGGCAGATCAAAGGTTTATGTAAAGCGCGTCGGACATACCCGGGAGTATCCTCTACAAAAATTCCCACCCTCTCTATTCCCTCATCCGCATCCTCCATACATTCCTTTCTCTAATAGTCTACCTACTCGGAGGCACCTAAAAATGCGGTCTGCAGTCTCCACATCTATCTTCAGGCAGGCTGCTCGTCCTCGCCGTTTCCCAACCCAGTCTTCGCGCTTCGCGAGCTCAACCTCAGAGACAGCTCAGAAGAAAGCGCAGGACGCGTTCGGGTCCGCCCAAAAGACCGCAGAGAAGCTTTGGGAGAGCTCAAAAAAGTTTCTTGGTCCCTTCGGCGAGCGCGCTGGAACTATGCTTGGATGTACGTCATTTCACCATTTACTTTTTGCAGACATCCATTTACTGCAATTCCGCCCCGCTTCGTATCCAGCATACCGTCAACCTGTGATGTACAATCTGTCTGTAGCACGCGAATTGTTGAAGCAGGTTTACGTGAAGGAGCGCTTGCAACCTCCCAACAATCTTGAAGTGGTGAGAAGCGCATACTCAGAGCTATGGAGCCGTGCTACCAACCCAACCTACTGGCGAGGGATACTCAACAACGGAGAGTGGGTCAAGGTTAGCGTCTACGCCGTGGAAGCATATGGTATCTTCAAGGTTCGTTCAACACGGGTATATCGTGTTCCGGTCATTGACCCACCGGCAGATTGGAGAGATCGTCGGTCGGAGAAGCCTTGTCGGATACAACATCCAGTAGCCACTGCATTATTTATAAGCGAATGGCACCTCAGCGCACTTGCATTGAATCTATTGCATAGACGTTTCATTCATGCACCAGTTCCATGCTTGACCTGTGAATTTCCATGACAGATGGCGGGTATTATTGCACCAAATTGACGAGTCACAGAGATGGAAGGAAGTATATAGATATCTAACAGAAGAGCTGTAGAGTAGAATTTCTTTAGTCCTCCTTCTTTGCACCAATCTTCTTTTCTGCTTCTACAATCGATGCCGCGTCTGTCTGTGGACCAGCAGCGGCTGAAACACAGCAATTGAGCAATGTAGTAAGCTCATAGGGAAAACCACGTACCTCCAAACATTGATGCAGCCTTAAACGGTCTCTTGAGATCACCTTCTGCAGGCTTACCCACAATGTGAATGGCGACTGGTTTAGCGTCGTACAGGTTCTTTAAACCCATAAGAGCCTGAATGAAGAGAGGCTGGGTGTACTTCATGTACAAATGGAAGAAAGTCATCATGGCAATACCAAAGTACGCAGCACGAAGCTATAGTGGCAGGATTCAAAACCAGTCTTTTTCCACAAAATGTGACGCACCAGTTTTGACGTCTCAGACAGGTCATAGTCGCGGACGGTCGTGGTCACGAGTCCTCCTGAGTCCGGCGACTAACACAGAATCAGCCAAGTATGTACTGCCATATGAATGGAATATTACCATGGGGTTTTGAGCATCAACTACAGAGAATAATTGAGATAAATAGGTGGAGGAACCGAAGATGGAGACTCACCATACTTCAAGACAGTCTGATCATTCTTTTGCTTGACCTGTTGTGTGCATGTGAATTCAGACGGAATGTATGTGTCGGAAAAATTTGCTGACCTTGTAGGAAACATAGAAGTATGCACCTAGAATGATGACCTGACTTGCAACATAACCTATCCTGACGTAGTTGAGGACTACAGGGTCATCGAACGGAATCCGACGAGCAACTGTCGCACGAATTTTACAAAAGTTAGAAAAGGAGACAATTCATCAAGTCATCAACTGACCCTGCATTGCTCCGAGAGAAATGACGATGTTCTGTATCCCGGCGTTCATTTTTGACGATGACCACGTAGACCTTCGATGTTTCCAAAATGTAAAGAGCGAAGCGTGGAACAGCGTGACGACGCTTTGACACATCCTTGTTATGTGTGTGACGATGTGTCACATACCCTAAACGGTGTATGACGTCGACTCCAATCATGTAACTCGTAAATAAGCCTTGCTCTTCCCCTCTGCCCCACTTCCATCACCCTCCCAATGTTTAACGAGGCTGCAACAATATCCCGTGCGACCTCCGTTTCACGGAACAGCAAGCATGGATCGACCGTGTCGCGTACCCAATCCCTCATCAAGAAGAACGTTGCTCCGCAGGATCTCCGCCCATCCGATGTTCTTATCGAGCGATTTGTATCATGGAAAGCTATCGTGAAGCAACTCATCAGCTACTTCGAAGGCATTGCCGATATTGAGAACAACATCGCCAAGGAATACACTAAACTCGGCGCCGTCATTCAAGTACCTTTTCGCTCAGGAAATCAATTCTTAGGCGAAGGAGGTTTGCAGGTACGGAGATCCCATGGTACCGCTATTTTCCTAACACAACGTACCAGGATGTATACTATGGCATTCGCGACAAAACGCGTACCATCGCCGACCAGCATGCAAATTTGGGTCGGACCATCGACAGCTCTATCGTTCAACACCTCCAGAAACTTCATGCTGAAATCAAAGCGCACATAAAGGTTCGCATCCTTTCTAAGTCTTTAGTGCCGCTCATTCAAAGTCTGTCCAGAATGTTCAAAACGATACTGGCAAATTGGCCACTAGCGTTGCCAAAGAGCGAGAACTATCCGGAAGAATGATCGGTGAACTGGCAACTAGTGTCAGCATTTTTAAGAACACTCCAATGAGCGTGTCAAATAAAAGCGACCCGTGAGTGCTGGAGGGCTTCATACGGCGAAATACACCTTTTGACGTCTCACAAGTTATGTCGCCAATATAGTCGTAATGAGACAATTGCAGAAGCAAGTCCACGAAGAAAACGCTCTTCAGAAATCCATCATCATCATGCAGCAAAACTCTGCACACTTCGAGGAAGGAGTTGTGCGCGCCATTCAGTCGGCATGGCAAACTTATGACGAGTGGCGATCTCGAATGACTAATTCAGTGCAAGATACTTGGCATACCATGGGTCGAAATATGGCTTCACTTACACCAGACCGGGAGTGGATAGCATTTTCAGCCAGATCTGATCACCTTCTCGATCCAGAAACCCCTTTGCGAAATCCAGAAACCATTCTATACCCTTCTAAAGAAGATGCCTCTGTTATCCCTGTGCATTCTGGACATCTCGAACGGAAGAAAAGGTTTACGAGGACCTATCGCGAGGCCTATTATGTTCTCACTCCTGCAGGATTTTTGCACGAGTTTGCAACATCTGACCCATCTCAATCAGGCAGCGAGATACCAGTATTCTCATTATTCCTTCCGGCATGTACGCTTGGTCCTCCGTCGGCTGCGTCTTCAAGGTCTCACAAGTTCCATATCGAGGGTCGCAAAGACGGCACCGGTACCACTAAACATGGCTCTTTCAAATTGCCCATGAGGAACAGCCAGCATGCTTGGTCATTCCGCTCTCGTAGTCGCGAGGATATGATGGAATGGTGGAACGACATCAGAATGCTATGCGCTCGTTATCTCGTCGCTAGCGAGCAAATGGACCGCGGGGGCCCGGTGGAGGCCGCGGTTCGTTCCGCTGGATACGTTAGTGAAGAGGAGGATGACGAGGATGGATCTAGCGAAGAAGAGGAAGAGGAAGACGAGGATGATGACCTGTACCAGGATGCTGTGGTCGACGTTGACGAGGGTAAGGCACCGCCCTCTTATTCCAACCGTGCTAGGACCTCTTCCTTCGAGGGTCGTCAGAATGGTTACGCGGTAATTGTCTTCGCTATTTCATCTCATGTATTGTACCGATGATTTTTTGCTCAGCCAGAAAAGCAAGCGTCGTCGTTGAGCCGTAATGGTTCACATCGACTAAGCCAGCGTCAACAGGAGAAGGCACCTGAAGGTCTACCTGCACATGTCGATAGTGTATCCGATGCTGAGGGCGAAGCTCCTAGTGAGCACGAGGAAGGTAACTCTATACCAAAGAATGACGCTGGTCCTGCGCCACTGGAAAGCAAATTTACTGAAGAGCTTAACGGGCACCGAGAGGGGGCATAATGACCATTTTTCATAACGTAAGTTATCAGCAACGAATCAGAGTTTGTTTTTCTCTTTTATGTTTTATCGTACATACTAAAGTTACATAGAAGGTCTGAAGGTTCGGTTTGAACACACGGTACATATTTAATTTAATGCACCCGCGCAGAGTTGATGTTTATGTTCTACTGTCCATACTTGAAATATTATGTGCGGAGTAATGGAAACAATGATTAGAAGTGCTTAAACGATTCACCTCTTAATCTCGCGTCTCAACTCGAATGCAGGATCCGGTTGTCCCATGTGAAGGAGATAAATGCATATGTTTCATCCAAGCCCACGTGATATATCATTTCCCGCGGCACGGGTACTTCTTATTGTTCCAAGGACTAGCCTGCTAACAAGATTTGGCGGGCAGCTATCCGGTTTGGAGTATACGGCCCGACGACATGCAGGGCGACACCAAAATTGTACGACTGATATCGATCAGTGCCAGGTATTTCCAGCATTGACTCCGAGAAGTGATATGCCCGGATCCAGGTCTGTACATGACTCCCAGTTTATCGTGCAGCAATGTATCACGTTTCACCAACGTTCCAGCATTTGGTTAAGGATAGGTGGATGCCTCAGGACGTCCGAGATATATTCTCACCAATGTGGCATTATTAACTATGTCTGTCTGTTAGCGTACAACGCAACAACATGCGTGCGCTCGTGCTTTTTGTTTTACAGTCCTACTTCCTTTTTGGGACCACATTCTTATTGTCAACATCCATATTCGACTTTCATCATCGGCCTCCTCAATTTACCAGGCTCACGTCCCGCTCCATTTTTTTCTTATTGTTTTTGTGCTCATAGGCTCGTGCGCCCGCTTCGACCGCTTATGCTGTCACAGAACGTTAAATGAACCTCAGACAACTCAGACAATTAGACCGGACCTTCTTCAAACGCTTCCGATGAACTTTGTACGTGCTCACAAACTTTGCTAGTGTGCTTGCCTAGGGCTTGTAACGTATAAAATATCATGATTATTCGCTTACATTCTCCAGGTTCAATCACCTGTCTTCAGTAATTGCGCCTTGTTCTCTATCCAAAAAGCCATCCTTTCTTCATAACAAATGGACGCCTTCACCACTCTCACTGCATTCTTCACGACCCCTCAGGTTGAGGAATCATCACCTTTAACCTCAGTACCTGTAGAAGAAGAATCCAGTAGCAGCAGCGGTGGCTCATACTGCGTGGTGGCTTAAGCGCCTCCTGCGGCCATGGTATAGGTAAACTTATCATATTATTGGGTCCCGGTACGTCTTTCTGGATCATTATCGTGCTGTATCTCGTGCTTATTTCACATTTACAGGCTCTGCAGATGATGCAGGGTTGTAGTTTCATCGATACCACATCACTACCAGCACATATTATGCCCCGAAATTTTTGTTTTCGCGGATGTACATATACCACAACGCACATTTGTACTCTGCATGCAACACCCCATCGCATCTCTTCGTTCACACAATTATTCGTTTCTTTCGTCACATATGTACGCTCATTGTTTGTTATATAGATTTTCAGGAGTTTTATCCGGCTGTATATTTGAGGGAGAGGTCTCTCATTTTCGTTCGAGTATATACCACAGAATATATCGTTGCAACCGCATTTCATATTTCACAAGTGAACGGAACACCAGAATGATGATGTAGACCTGACATTAAGTGTAATATATCACATCATTACACCTATCTTGACGAACGATATTACAAAAAATGTCATCATGATCGGGCAACGTCCAAGGTCGTGACAAAACTTGTACTCCAATTGATAGAGCTTTAATTCTAGCGCAATTCACCCGTGAGCCAAAAACGTGGGGTTGTAGACATCGTTACGATTCAAACTATCCTTACCATTAGCATACCGCCGATGGGGAGATATAGAGCCTGATGTGAGCGGTGATTTTGAGCTCGAATATGACAAGTTCACGAAGTATTTCCGTGGAAAATCTGTTCGAGCTGCCTTGGGAATTGCTAGATCTGACAGACGGACATGGGCAATGATTTGACAGGTTCAAAATTACGATTGAGAGGATTATGTACAAATTACAATGAACCCATTTAGGTGTGCTAATTTCCGCAAGGAATTTCGATGCTGTCTCCGATATCCCTTGAGGACCCATTAGGTCAAAGTACTTCTCCTTCGGCTTCTTCAAGTATGTAGGCACTCGCGAAGGATTCTGTTGGGTCGACCTGCCAAAGATGGGATCCTTGAAATCTGATCAACCAGCTGGTAGCTGGGAATGATTCAGGGAGGGCGCTGGAACTTCACATATTTGCAAATGCATGGATTTCTCCCGATGTCTTAAGCGTCGAGTCCGCCGAAAACACATTAAGGGCTTGCCGGGTAATTTGCGGCATCAGAGTCAAATACCCGTCCGCAACCTCTTTTGCTTAATCTCGATCAACAGAATCACCATTTCACGTTCAATGACTGGTGGAATCGAACATGGTAGGCGGATACGACGAAGGATCTGAACAAAGCCAGGGATAACATGTGATTTTCTAACCCCAGGCTGAGCATGTCTAGAAGGAATTCTCGGCCTCAAGTTTGACTCTGAATCCCATTAGTATAACAGTGATTCATTGCTGAGGTTCCTCTGAAGAGGCAGAGAAGGATCGAAGGAGCGAACCAAAACATGCTGCGGTGCATTCCTCAATGGAGATGGGATCCTTTCCAAAGTACGCGCTTATACGGAATATCACGGAAATTCTCTTTGGTCGGCGTCTGCTGTTGATTAATGGACAGTCGTACAGTAGAGATATTGCGCCACTGTTAGAGTCCTGTGTCACGATGTTCAAGTTGTTCGAAGTGGGGCTGAGCACGAGGTGCTGATGATGATTGACTTGAACAGAAGACCCCGGAAAAGCGCACTTAGGCCCTCCGGGTCCCAAAGACACACTTGGAGGTGGGGGCATAGGTGAACCGGTTGACAGCGCACGGGGGCGGCTGATACCCATATTCGTTCTACGAAGCAATTTTGAATGAATGATAATAAATGCATAGAGGATATGGTAGATTTTGATTGACGGGGAGAGCGGCATCGGACCATAGACAATGAGATGGCGCGCGAAAAATGACATCAATATGAGTCATTGTAAAGTGCGACGCATGATTTGCCATAGAAGATAATCGGATGGTCGGACGGTCCACATCCCAGGATCTGGATCAACAATGTTGCTAATCCGGTCGAACCAGCAAATCACAGCGCACGGAAAGTGTCTGCTATGCAGTCGGAAAGAGGAAAATGCAAGGACACGAGCCACGTCCACGCTATGCATTACATGCGCATTCGAACCACTGGTAATAACGAAGACGCAATCTTTGCATGAATACTCGTATCTCCACATGGGAACGAGCGGATATGTTCGTTCTCCATGCCGCCGATCCTACTCGGATCGCTGTGGGCATAGAAATTCGAGGACGCAGAGTTAAAAACTGAAACATCAGTATGTGATTCTTCAAAGAGGAACTGTTGCATGTGATCAGCGAGATTGAGTCAAATGTGTGTTGGAAGAACCGGAGTCGGAGCCAGCACCAAGGGAATGATGGAAACGCCAAACTGTCTCTGTGGATCTCTCTCTACAGAGTTCCTTTGAGACATCATGGAAGTAAACTGGTTTCTGATAAGCCATTCATGAGAATTATTTGATGATCCACACCTGCGGGCAAAATAATATCAACCTACTCAGAGCAACAACTCATTAAGGCAATCCGCAAATTCCACACCTAAGGACAACGTCGCTGCGATCTAGAAAGAAGAAAAACAATAATAAGCGTTTCCGGCCAGTACAAGTAATTTCACAAAATGTCTGCATCCAAGCTGCTTCGTCAAGCTATACAGAGTTTGAATGTAAGCAAGCTTTATCTTGACTACGGCTCACGACGTCTAGTTCCTTGAGGTGGTCGAAGCGACGTCAAGCCCACCATCAGCCCGACTCAATGAAGCACAGTCAATCCCCCGCCATTCGTACCACTTGAACGCCCAGCTCGCCCACAGCAGCTAGTTTTTCCTTACCCACCCGGGTTTCATTACAAGCAGCATTACAGTTCCGGATCAGCCGGAAATGGCTCATCGACCTCGGGAAGAACGAACAGTAACCTGAGGATCGTCTCGAACCTCCGGATGACCATGACAACTTTTCGAGAGGCTTCAAGTATACCCACTTGAACGTCAGGATCCATCCTCTCACTGTCGAACTTTGCTTGCAGGCTGCAGCCCGAGAAGGGTGGCCCACCTGTCGAGTGTGTTGATGTCGGTGGGGAGGTGCGCCCTTGTTTTGCCTGTGTTCTCTGATGACGAGTAAGACTACGCAGTCCGCCCAGCTCAAGAGCAATCTAAGGGTCATTTGGTTCTGTTGGATTTTGGTGAGCTCGACAGACTCGGTAAACCGGCATATTTTCATTTGTTTTCATTGCAGTACTGTATAAAGAAATAGTCAACAGTTTTTGTGCATTATAGGTTTCACTGTGCCAGAACTGGTGCATAATTCAATAGGTTCTTGCTTGCTATCCACTGCACGCCGTTTCTGTCACAATTTAGGGAAGACTTATCGAATTTCTGTTGGAAATTAGAATCGTTCACTAATACCAACACGATGCTGACATAATACAAAAATAGACTACGTCACATTAGTGTCATGTGTATCTTTACCAGTTTACAACGAGTTGACATGTTCGCAAGGGCGCAGTGAGACCCTAGAACATGATTTCAAGAATTCCTGTCACATAGAGGCGTCTCTTGAAAATTCAGATGGTACGATTATCTTCCTTCTCCGAAGGTGACTACGGGGGACTAGACGCGGCCACATTTCGGAATCATTGCTATCATTCCGTTCTGCAAAGCGCAAGTAATCTTCGAAATCTCACATCAGTAAAATTCACTTAACGCGATATGTCGATGTCAATGGTTGCAGTGCTAGATCCGACGGAATCATTCGGGATGTGATAGATGAGATCTTAAGATCATCATGTAGGAATTTTGAAAATGCATGCTCAGCGCCTCTCACTAAGCAGCCATCAGGAGCCAATTCGGGGGAATACGGACTACGATGTCGGGAACGACAGACGGTGCATAGCCCTCATGGAGCGTTTAAACGACTTAGCTTCCCTCATCATTCCGCAGCGTTCGAACTAAAATATAAAACACACCCATGCGGTTGATATAATCCACTCTTGCATCTCTTCTTCATTGAATTCCAAGCTTTCATCAACATGACGAGCGCGAAGCCCACCGATAATAGCACTTTCTTCGGTATGCTACTTCAGTCACACCTTATGATACCCTTCACTGACTGAAACCGCCAGTCAACTTCATGATGGGAGGCACCGCAGCTGCTATATCGAAGACCGTAGCCGCTCCCATTGAACGCGTCAAACTACTTATACAGAACCAAGGAGCCATGATTACCTCCGGAAGGCTTGACCGACCTTATAAAGGCATCGCCGACTGCTTCAGACGGACCGTTTCAGAAGAAGGGGCTATCAGTTGTGCGCTATGAAATTCGTAGTACAGCAGTCCGTTGTTCTCAACAGGAGTAGTATGGAGAGGTAATGGGACGAATGTGCTCAGGTACTTCCCTACACAGGCCCTGAATTTTGCGCTCAAGGATTCCTTCAAACAAATGTTCGGTTTCAAAAAATCGGATGATTTCGGTTTATGGGTTCTCGGTAAGTAGGGCCTCCTTATATATTTTTGAATGGTACGAACGAATTTGCAGGAAATGTGGCTAGTGGAGCAGCCGCTGGAGCATCGTCTTCTGTCTTCGTGTATTCACTTGATTAGTAAGTCTACAATGTCGTGGAACGTGAGCAGGCTTGGACACCGCAATGACGCAGTGCCCGCACACGATTATCCGCAGATGGCAGAAGCGCCGCTAAAGGGGGGCAACGTCAGTTTTCCGGTTTGATCGACGTATACAGACAGACTCTCCGTTCCGACGGAGTTGCCGGCCTGTACAGAGGATTCGTGCCCAGTGTTGTTGGCATCTGCGTGTACCGAGGTCTCTAGTACGTGCATGTTTATGCGCCAGCGTTCAAGAGAATGATACGTTGGACAGCTTTGGAGGATACGACACAATTAGAGACACTTTTCTAGTGGGAAATCTGCGCGGTAACTTCGTTGCATCCTTTGCTGTGGGTTGGATGTGCACAACGGTGAGTCGTACATCCTACGATCACATGATAGCGCATCGAATATAAACCTTCCAGGGAGCGGCGTTGGCTTCATACCCGTTTGATACCATTAGGAGACGAATGATGATGACTTCCGGGGAAAATGCAGGAACATGTCTATATCAAATACATCTCGACTTACTAATGGGTGTAGGTACGATATAAATCCTTTATCGACGCTGGAAGGCAAATTATGGCCAAAGAGGGCGTAAAGTCGTTGTTCGGTGGGTCCAACGAGTCCAACGGTTACTGTTGACCTCCTGACACACATAATACAAGGGGGGGCAGGTGCAAACATTCTTCGTGGTGTAGCTGCCGCTGGGGCGTTATCGTTGTACGACAAGTATGTTGTCGAGCATCCGCTTACTGTCCCTTGCTAATTCCAAATGTATCCAGATTCCAGGAACTGGCTTGGGGAAAGGTATACCAGGCTGGATCTGGTTGATAGTAAACTAGAGGACTCGGTGATGCAGTAGGTAGCCTTAGCCCGTTGTAGATGAATATCATTTTAACACTAGAGTGACTTATAACTCGATCGTTTCCTTCGCCTTGAACTTCCGACCTGCACGATCTGCAGACCGGAAACAGAACTGATTTCCGTACAGATCGAAGGTGATATGTGGGGCATCCATGACTGTCCCTGAATGCTGAGCACCGAGCGCTGAGCTGACAGCTTCAGCTGGCTCGAATTGTGTTTGAGGCAACGTAGAGTAGAGAGGGATAGCCAATGTGAATGTCGAGTTACGTTTTGGAATCACTGAAGTATTGCATTACAACTGAACTCAATTTTGGCAAGAAGTGAGACGATTCACATTTGAGTTGGTCTTTACGAGTGATTACTTTGAAGGCGTTTTCAGTTTCGTGGATCACGATACCAGACAAGCCAACCAAACAAGGATTCTTGCTTTGACGGACTTTGAAGTTATAAACGTGTCAGTGTGTGCACATATAATGACAAGGCATGCATACCAGTCAATATAGAGCCGTGGAAGTCGGCTTTCACCAATTTTGCATGCATCGATGATGCGCTTGGCATTGCTTCGGTGACCTGGACGGAAGCTGAAGGCGAGAGCCCCAAGAGTTCAGACATGTATCCCATCCACAAATGATGGAGTGGGAGGAATAGATCAAACCTTGGTGAGATGGTAAACAGGAGCGCATACAGACACGCAACTTTTCAATACTCACTTTTCTATCCCATTCTCCAGCTCCCAGAGACCTTTTGCGCCTATGGATCTTCGTCCTAATGCATTGCCTTTCCTATTCTTCTTTTCTAATCCTTTCCTTGCTTTCTTTGCATCGCGTTCCTTCTGCGCCTTGCTTGTGCGAGCAGGGTTTTCTATGACAATGTGCCTATTCCTAACACGACTTGTATATATACCCTGTGGATCTCCTGATTGTGTGAGTGATGACTGGATATATGTGGGCGTAAATGGTACGTCGGTATTGAGCTTTACTCGCTGACTCTGAAAATAATCACTTCGAGCACTGCCTTGAATTGATAAATGAGAGTACCATCCCAAGGGCCATCGACTTGTATGGATCAACTAGAGGTAACGCGGACATGCTAGTTGAAACGTTGAAGCTTGAAGCTTTGAAGCCTGACTTCAGAATGGAATGGCAATACAAGTTAGTTGCAAAGTGAATACTATGTACACTTAGTCATAGACGTCAAATTATTATGTCAGCTGGCATTCACCTTGTGTACATAACTACAGTGTCTCGTGCATGCAGGTCATCTTGCCTCAAATACCTTTCCTCCTTTGCTTTTCGATTGCGCGATAGTTGTAAGTAAAAGTAAGTCTGATAGTTCATTTCGATATGACTTTTTTGTTTCAACCTAAGTCCACGCTTCCCTGTAACGTGACTACAGATTGTGGAAACTCATAACCTGTGGAAATCGATTCATTTCGACTCCCCGATCCTCGACTCGTAGATACGACTATATATGTAGGCAAATTTTATCTTATCACATGCGAGAGACTTCAACGCCCGAAATAATCCGACATTCCGATTGCGAATTTACGCTCGCATATGATCCGGAGCGAATGAATCCAACACAGATCTTATCATCTTACCACCATGAATGATGGGCAGGCCCCCCCCACCCGTTCAATGGTTAATTGTTCTGCTCAGTTCTCTTTTCGTTACGTTTCTGTTCAACTTATAATCATTTAAAGTCTGTCTTTCGTGGATGTTGATCATAGCGATCCTGAACCGGAGGGCCATGAGCCCATTCTATCAGTCGCTTCACCCCTACCTTTTCACCATCAGCTTTTGGATGGATGATGACGATGACAAATTCTTGCAGCAATCATGTACTTGACTTTGGATCTGGATCTCCCCTGGACCTCTTGTGCACGATTATTGGTCTACTTACACGACACAGCCTGGAAGAGATACACGAAATTTAAATCGAGTTCAAAAGTACACCCATCGTTGGACAGCCAAATATTCATGATTTCGACCTTGCCTTGCATTAATTGGTCTATAATAAGAAGCTAGCAGAGACCACAAGTATGGCATTATGTGTAGACAATCTATTGTATTTTTTTTAAAATCCTCGTTTTATTTCCTGGTGGAGTCATCGGGACACGTGCGCGGGTTCACCTGGTTCCAACAGTACCTTAATGGGACAGGTGCCTCCCACTAAAAAACCCACTAGTATTACGGGTCCCAGCTGTGCAGTTGTTGACGCCATAACGGCTTGATCCCAGAGTGGTTGAATTTGGTAGTGTCAACACAGTCTACCAAAGTGGAAGGGGGGGATTTGAACCATGTCCCCTCTAACCGTATGCACTTCGCTGACCGGGACAAATGAAGGCTAACAAGTATTTCACACGTACTTGAATCAAAACGATTGGTTTCAAACGCCGTGAGGATAAATCACGTGACACCATCCCAGGGTGGATAAGTACACTCTAGTAGCCGGGAATTATGTACAAATCCACGGGGATCAAAGAGAACCTCCAAAAAAGTAGGACTTCTAAGCGGGAAGCAATAACCGAATAAATTAGTAATTAGCACTCCAAGTTTAGGTACGAGGTATGACAAGAGAAAAACTCACAGCAGGACGATAGGAAAGGAACGGAAGCAGAGAGATTTCTCAGCCCTCGGCCTCGAAGTGCGTGTTATCGGTCGCTGAATAAGTGCGGCGCATCTGACATACACAGCAGACTGACACCAGCCTCCTCTAATTCCGCCTCTATCTCCAACTGCACGTCGTGTGCCTTGGTAACCATACCACCGTTCCACACTTCGATGCGATCGTAGGTAGCATGTGCCTCCTTGATCAAGATGACGTTGTTTCCTCTATCCAGTGCTGCGCTACAAGTCGCACGGATACAGTAATCGCTTTGCATGCCCACGACGATGAGTTCGGCGTCGCGCGGCACGAGATCTGCGAGTTTTGTACCAGCAAATGCGTTGTTTTTCAACTTATCGATGACAAACTCGTGAGGAAGCGTTGGCAAAAAGAGTTGCCAGCCGGGGGAATGTGGTGCATCTGGCTCACCAGGTTCTCCGCAATTGCGGATATGAATGATACGAGGTGGCTGATTTGCTGAGCGAGCGCGGTCAAGAATGTACTCAATGTTCCGAAGGACAGTTGCAGAGGATGGAACGCCACCCTCGGTTGGGTGTCTGAGCATATTGACTTGCACGTCCAGGAGCAAAAGGACACGACAAGCCAGGCATGGAGGACTTTGATGATGAGGACTCTGGTGGTTGTGATTACGGGTCATGGCGCAACAACAAGAGCTAGCAAGTCAAAAGAAATAATGCAGGCGATCTGTTACTTATGTAAATGGACGACGTGGAAGAAACATGTTACATGACAGTAGTGTATCACTTATTTACTTCTATTTGTCAATCTGGTATTTTGTGACGTCACGCGACTGTCTTTTTACATACAAAACGATGCAGTCGACTACTTACTCACGTCTTTCGACATGCATATGGAAACTCGTGCAAAAGAAAAACAAGACTTTATTTGTTACCCTTAAAGACCAGGGCGCTATCTACATAAATAATTTCTGATTCGGATGTTAGCTTCTAGCTGGGGCACTGGCACACTAGAACTATGACATCATCACCAGATAACAATGTCCCCGCACTGCGGTATTCTTCGAATCCCAGGAAATGCCTCGAGGAAAAGAGGATGTTCGATTGACTCATGATAACGTTGCTCCACGGCCTTGGACCTTCTCAGTGGGTCATCAATACTCAATATCAACGGTGGCACAGGGTCTAGCTAACTTGACTTCGGAGGATAACTGCAGGATCGAATCGGATCCTTCCATGTTCGGCAGTCCGTCTCCAGACAAGATTTCAACACTTCCTCTGGAAACATGCGACCTTAACACGAGGCCGCCACCTATCAGTGGCGCACATTCTCTCCTGATGCCACGCATGTAGCACAAAATCAAATCAAATTGCGAAAATAGGGTTTTATTGACCAAATCAATTTGACCGAGGAGATTAGCCCAAACATGATTTTCACCAGATAAATGCTTTCCTCTTGGACGCCCTGTCGTGGTGTGTAGTTGTGTTGGATCTCATAAGGCATATGAACTCTCGCACGTCCAGCGCGCTTTGGTGATTAAGATTCTGTTCATGTGCTTAGATTACGAGGTGTCTTCAGAATTACTAATAGCCAATTGCATTGCATGGAAGCAAGACGGTATCGGCGAGCGTCTGCCCGCAGCTGCTCAAGAATCTGACCTTTATTAAAACGTACACACCAGCCATGAATCACGATGTCGCTAGTCAGACAGAGAAAACCTCGTCGAATTCCCCCGACTCCTTCATCTCATTCACCACATCTAATCCTCCTACAAATTCGCCATTGACGATGAATTGTGGGTAAGTAGGCCAATCATTCAGCTTCTTCAGACCTGTCCGAGGAAACATGATCAACAGACATCACTCAAAACATGCGTAGACATACCTTGCCGCACCGCCTCGTCGCTGAGAATATCAAAATGGCTGAATGCAATATTCTTCTCCCTCAACAACCCTACGGCAGTCCTGGAGAAGCCGCATCGGGGTGCATCTGGCTCCCCTTTCATGAACAAGACCACCTTGCTTTGGTTCATGATATCACGCATGCGGGCTTGCAAATGTTCTTCGGTCTCGGAAGACGGAGGAGAGGCGGGAGGTTGGGATGCCGTTGACTGGGGGACTGTAGATGATTTGCTTCCCAGATACTTTTCGATTGATTGTTTAAGCCGGGACGCATCTCCGCCTTCGATCCGGTCAAGTAGAGCATGACCCTTGTCATCGTTTGGTCACTGGCTTAGGGAGGGAGGGAGATCTCTCGCATACTCACCTGAATAACCAAGCATGTCGGGACAGACTCAATGTTAAATGAATCTGATATCTCGGCTTGCTCTTCTGCCTCCACCTGACGATATGTTGTCAGCTTGTGGCGTCGGATACGGCCCTGTGTTACTTGCCCTCAGAGTGAGTAACTTCGGGTATGCGTTTGCGAGCCCTTCGACAACTTGACTCATTTCCACGCATGGCGCAGCCCAAGACGTCCAGAAGTAAATTAGTGATATGCGTTTGAGATCATTTGATAGCAATTCCTGGAATTTTGCTATAGACGATATGTCAACGAGATTCTCCGGGGTGGACATATCGGCTTGATGGCTGGGTTTGCCTAAGTGAATTGTAGTTGGAAGCTAAATTATGAATTATTGAGAGTGGTGACTAGATTTTGAAATGGCGTTATCGGAATTAACCGGTGTCAGCATGAGGGAGGTAAAGTCGACTGATCAACTTCGGTACGAGATCATTATGTAGTGTAAGTACAAGAGTACAGGCATTTGAGAATAAGTTTCTTAACGCAGATGCACGAAAATGAGAAAGAGCTGTCCTCCTCCTGTTCATGTGAAACGCTCAGTGAGAGTCCAGCCAATCGCCAACACGGTCAATAAGCTCAGCCTTTTTACCTGACACCGGCTGGCTTTTACTCTTGAGAAATTCCTAAGGTGAAATTAGCGAGATGAAGCTCCGTGAGGAACAACCTAACATACCTTAAGCTGATCCACGCGGAGCTGCAGGGATATCAGAACCACACATGCGTCGGAGCGTTATTTAAAGCACTCACCTTGCCCAAAGAACTCGCCTCGTGTTTACTGCGGATTTCCGCCTCATCGACTGATATGTCCTGCACAGCATGATCAGCACAGAGTCACACACCAACAGATGCTCGTACAGCCTTTCTTTTGGTTCCTGTGGTTGCGACCACCGCATTCGCGGACTCGTCATTCACAAGTGCCCTCTTCCACTCCTTCATAAGGTTCCCAGCGCGCTTATGCAACATCAGCTGGGAGAATGTGTGCCTGTGAATAAGGGCTGCTCACCTTGTGAATCATATCATACTTGGGACGCGTAAGATCTTCGAAAGCTTCCGGATCAAACTCTTCACGGAAGGCACTTGCTTGTAGCTGAGCATTATGATATGCAAGGGCTACAAACACAGGTCAAGTCATGATAGCGGATGTCTCGATAAGAATGTTTTGCTAACCAGGATTAGGATAGGAATCTGGCGGATATGTACCGTTCTTGACACAGAGTTTGTCTATCCATGCCCGCGCAGCATCCTTGACCTCATCCGGCGCTGCCATACCATACAAGTCAGCTGTGGGATTGAAATTCAGGGCAATACGGGCAAACCTCGGAATGCTTCCTCCAGTGGAGCTGCTCTAATATCGTCCGCGAATGGCAATGGAATCAGATGAAAACCTGCAGGCTCCTTCCATTCCTCTTCGTCGCCATTTTCCGCCTAGTTGAACAGGGACACGGTTGGTGCATGGTAAATGAGTAAATCTGAAACTTACTTGCGGAAACATTGCACAGAAGACTGGAGCAGCGTTGCGTCTTGTGAGGGCGAGGACAAGACCAAACTTTTTCTTCTCTATCATCTTCTTTAGGAGAGCTGTGAATGTGCGCTTGCTCCCCGAGTATTTCTGCATTGACAATTTATTTCAAGAGCCACAGACGAGATGCAAACACACTAGTTCGTCAGGATGGATAAATACAGAATGCTTGACGTTGTCCTCAAATACTAGCTCATCCCAATTCTTGAACCCAAGTAGCTTAATTCCTATTGATCATGTGAGAGAGAACTGCCAACCGGATAATCTCAACACACCTGGTTCAAGATCCAGCGTACGGAAAGACCTGATCTCATCTGCAGTATAGAAGGGCTACGCGATGTTAACATAAAACCAAGGCAACTAAAGACACACACCCGTTTTCCGAATGGGACGATCCGGGAAATGGTCTCGAGTCCTTCCCCTTCCTCGTCACTGACATCTTCGACAGCCGGGGCACCAAGTGACATTCCATAGACGATCTTGTTTTTGTCAACCTCCGCTTGGTGATCCTGTCATAAAAAATGGTTTAGAACCAGCATGTAAAATGGAAGGAGCGCAGAACCTCGTCAAGATATACTGTACGGCTGTTTGCTACTTCCATCCGGTCACCAAGGTCAACGAAGTACTTATATGCACCTTTCTTCTGTTCCGTGACCAGTCCATAACTACAGTAAGAATGTCAAATTCTGTTGACATGGGAGGAAAATCATAAACCAACCCTTTTATGCCAATAACAAATCCGTCTGCTAATCGGAACGGAATGCTAAACATGGCACGTTTTGGCACCTCATGAAAACGCATTTGAGAGAGAAGATCATCAACACGTGTGATGGAAATGGATTCAGGAAGAACGCCAGTGTCGTCGTTGTCGTCGCTCAATATGTTAGGCAGCAAAATGGACTTCGGGGTACTATCAGTTAACCATGATGACTAAAAGCAGATGCCGCTCACTGAATAGAATTTGGACGGGTCAAATGGTTTCTCTGGAGTGGAAATAAAGAACGGTTCGACTTGAGCCCCAGATTGGGTCAAATCCTTGAAACTAGCTTTAACATCCGCACACTGTCATGAAAATAGACGTACTAGAAGGGTGGTTCGAGCAGAAGTAAGGAGCTGCTTGTTCTCTGGGTGCGGGTTGTCATCGTCTGTAATCAAAAAGACGCGTTTTGAAGCTGTCTTTGGTACTCTGGAGGAACAGTGTAAGGATAATACTTGTTTACTTGGAGTGCGTGAAGTTCACCCATCCCGCAAAACCCAGTTGCAGCTTGTAAATACATCACCCATTGGCATTTTCCTTCCTGTAAGCGGGGGAAAGGTGGACCTGAGCAGCTCCGGATCTTCTCTAGCAGCTTGGAATGAATCGTTGAGTATTTAGTGCTACATGACAGTTAACATGACAAACCATCCAACAATTGAATCAGTTCTTGAATGGTCGGGGCACTTATGGGCGAAATGGGCTGATACACGAAGGAGTTCTTCTTGATTTCTGTTGCGTGATTTTTTGTCTCTGAGGAACGAGTCTTCCACGGCCGCTCGTGAATGTAAACTCATTGTATGATGGTGCATATCTCACTGTGTTAAATAGAACGGTGCCAGCAGAATCATTAGGGCCCACTATAACTTTCCTTTTTTGAATCTGCATAGCTGCTTCAAGGGCAGTGAAGAGATGAGATGTCTTGACGTCTTCGTAATTAGAGTCGTCTCGAAGTTCATGCATGGACTCGGAACAATCGATGCAGAAGAGGATGACATCACGTTTCCCTTCAAAAAACTACAAGGGAACCTGATAAGCTTCTTGGGCACGGCCAACTCAGGAGGATCCCTTACTGAAGCGTCCTGTAGCTCCTCTTCTTCTTCGTCGATGAGATTCCAGTCGTCGAACGGGGGCATTGTGAGTCCTTCCAAATAAATGTATGGGTTTTGTACTTGAGTTGTAGTGATCACAATCGAGTTAATGAACAGAGTCAGGAGCTAAGCCAGTGACGCGTTGCCAATGAGAACGTGTCAGGTGAGAAAACGCGTATTACATAATAAATGGGTGAATGGCAATCGCTGCCAGTGACTGGCAATGACTGATTGGAAGTCGCTCCACTAGCACTCTGTCGATATGCAACCAAACTCGCAGACGAGCCTTAGGCCATTGAGACAGGTTGAACTACCCATACATCAGGCCCCGCCAGAATTGAAAATACGAAGTGATCAAGATGTCGAACTCTGGAAGTCTACGAGAGGATATGCAGACTATTTGTTGTTCCTACACCGACTAAGTGAATCGGTGGTTGGCTACATCCTTCCGCCAGCGAATCTTCCAAAACAGAGTCAGGTCTGCAATCGTGATTGCACTGCCGTTATTTAATTCACCAATCTTGCAGGAAATTGACCGTATACTCGCTCTCCTACAAACCTTGAACGATTGGGTCGATGAAATTCCACCGCTTCAGACTCCTCAGCGCTTTGGCAATCTTGCATTTCGTACATGGGGAACTCGTCTAGAAGAGGCGAGTCCATCGGATTATGCGTGACCGTACCTCTCAGTCCGATGACTATATTTTAGTGTTCTGAAGAGCTTCTTGTAAATTTGCTTGGCGAGAAGTCTACTACTGTTTCTCCATATTTGAAACCGTACTTGCTCACATCATTTGGGTCCTTCCTGAGGATGGACTACGGGACTGGCCATGAAACATCATTCGCTATCTTCCTCCTTTGCCTGACCCTCGTAGGATTTTTTAAACCCGAGCCAGACGAAGAGCGACATCTAGTTCTCAGCGTTTTTGTACGCTATCTCCAGCTCTGCTGGAAACTCCAGGATATCTATAAATTGGAGCCTGCTGGTAGCCATGGCGTATGGGGTCTCGACGATTATAGTTTCATTGGCTATATCTTTGGAAGTGCACAATTACGAGGCATGATTATTCACTTCCTTGTTTTGTCTATTCTCTAAATTATTTTATTACCACAGACCAGACGGATATTACTGTGGCCTCCGTCCTAAACCCCCCGCTTCCACAGAGCAATCTATATTTTATGTCCATCATGCGGATCTATCAAGTCAAACATGGCCCGTTTTTCGAGCACTCCTCTCAGCTTCACTCAATCGCCATTGGGGTCCCCAATTGGGGGAAGGTCCACAGCGGATTATTTAAGATGTATGAGGTAATGACCCTTCATTCCCTTTGTCCGAATTTTATATTGAATCAACCCTAGGCGGAAGTCCTAGGCAAAAGGGTAGTAATTCAACATTTGCCCCTGGGCGGTCTGATGGAATGGGATGTCGACGTCGCTCAGCGTCACGCGCCACTGACATCGCGCGACGTATCTGCGTCCGCGGACACCCGCGCTCCTTGGGCAAATCCTCGCTAAGGATTGTCAGCATACTTTGCCGACTGGTTGTACAAAGTCAAAAGTATTCCTCCGCAATCACCATGTTCACCAATGTCGAGTGCATGTGGAATGCGTGGTATCCGCTTCCCTTATCATGTTTACGCAATATCCTGAGATCCCTTACTTCGTTAATGTTGCTTGGCACAATGGAATGTTCCATTTGTCTGTCACGACTTCCGTACATCGTGGTGGACAAAGGAGAGTGGCAAATATACGCCTGAGAGTACATGACCTTACGGCTTATGAGGGACCCCAACCGCGTTATGTGCATTGCGCATGCGCAACTCAGGTCTCTATCACTGGGCCCCGCGCAGTGTGCCCGGATAGTGATCACCCTTTAGCTATCGCTGTAGGCATTTCACCGGAGACTGACACCGGAATAATAATATACCCCCGGATGACCCTGGGCGCCTTGGTGACAGCAAACCGACCCATCCCTTTCTTCCCTCACTTTCTCCAAAGCGACAGGCTCGCTCCGAACGGATTCTTACGAAGTTCACATCATCGGCCCTTTTTACAAACTTAAAAAGCATATGTATGGGTCGGTCCGCTCGATAAGATTACTTTTGGAAATAACACCGAATGGAGATTCTGGGGCTATGACACCAACACGTTCCTTGCCGCCAACAAGGTCTCTCGAGGCTTTGCGAGGGAAAAACTACCCGGCTTCTGAAATCATTTATAAGAACAAACTCTGTTTCGGCTGTGCAGGCACATATATACCCTAGCACGACGCCGAAGACGAGAGAAACAGGAAATGATGCGAGCTAGTAGGAAGACTGCTCGTTATGTACATGTCAGAATCAAGGTTCAGTTTCAACAGCGCAACAGCTTTCTGACAATGTATGCATGTACATATTGCACGAGGACCAGATATAGAGAGGGGTCATGGGAACGTTCCTAAATAGAAGATCACTGAATTCAAAGCATGTCATCTTTTCAGGACGGATGCCATCAACTTGCCAATTGGGAAATGCAGCTAAACAAGGACTCGGAGCTCACGGTGCCCAGAAATGACACCTGCCGAGGAGGGAGTAAGTTGTATAGCCGTGGGGAGAAACTTATCTTTAGTTTCCTCGCGCTCCGCCAATAAAGGAAAGAAGAAGCGAGATCCATACCGATCCATGACGCCCGGGACCAAGAACACGAGAACATGCGGCGAATCGTCTTCGACGGAAAGGCATTACACCTGTGCTTTTATACCCCGCTCTGGGATTCAAGGGACTAGGAATCTAGGTTCCATAGAGAATCTTGTTATGCTCTGATCGATGATATGCTCCGCAACCGTCAAAAATTTGCGAAAGTGCGGCCAGAGCGAATCGACTGAGATGCTACCGCAACATGTGCCCTGCATAATCAAATATTAATGCATGGTGTATCGTTTCTTCAATTTCGTTCAGGATTACAGTAAGATTGCAAGCATGAGTTGAGAAATAAGAACTACACGTGTGGGAAGTGAGTCAGGAAATTAACGGCAACCGACCAATGTTGCGCAATTCATTGCGTAAGGTTCAGGAGTGGAGTGTGTCAACAGCACAAATGAAAACTCATCTATGTGTAGGAGAGTCGAGGGAGTCCTCGAAGAAGACGGAGGACCAGCTTCGATATTTCTTCATCAGAGAGTTAAACATCATACCACCCAACGCCATTCCCTCTGCAGATGAGTCTCGCAAACGAAAACCTCACATACGCAGTCAAGTCGTGTATAATAGGATTGAAATGCATGTTGCAAATATATAAAATTTTGTTTCCGCACGCGGTTCAGTACCGTTGAGGGTGAGGGCCTTTCGGAAGTTTGAACTTAGCCTGGTTACCCGCAACTCAGACAGCTTGAATGTGCATACATACCAAAATAGTCGAGGTAATAGTCGATGCAGCATTTCAATCGACATTTCACATACTTATGGAAAAAAGGGCTTGTCTTTCAAATGTGCACGACAGTATGATGCCGGCCCTCAGCGCACCAAGGGCAGAAGGTTTGAGATCGCACATAGGGTCATCGAGGCTAGTGAGTGTTCGCAAGCGACTCGTTGACTTTTTGAAGTCCCAGAATGAACTTTATTTCTTCAGGACGTGCTTTTGAAAGGTGCAACGAGGACAGAAGCAAAGTGCGGCTGTATACATGTACACGATCCTACATTAATTAGCGAAGGAATCTTTTGCACCAGCATGAATGTACCCTCATGTCGGGCACCCTGACCCTTATTCTTCTTCCGCAGGCAGACCAGGCCTCGATGGCGCTGCAAAATGACACTCATGATCCGAGCGATAGCGGTGATATTGTCATCATGCTCCGGTACTGTCGCGGGGATTTCGCTGTGGGTCATCTTTACATTGATGTTAAAATGTGGCATAGCCGATGGGATGCTTTTGGGGTGTAAATGAGCTTCAGGCAGAAGACCACTTTAGTGCACTACTTGGCATTTACATGAATCAAATCGATAAAGACCTTGTATTTGGATGCAGTGATACATAGTGCCATCCGCAGTACGTATCGCCATCGCCAGGAACTGACTCGATGGGCGATCCGCTACATAGTTCTGACCTTCGGTAGAACAATTCTCGGAGGCCTATGCGACTCCAACGGGGTAACGTGGAATGGAGGGGATGACGTGTGTTCCATCGTTAGATATCAAGCGCTGCCTTCAAGTTGGGACTCGGAGCTCGGAGAGCGAAATGACTGATTGAGTCGAGGTAGCATTATGTAATGCGGTGCTTCCGTCTTGGTCCGTAATCGATGAAGCAAAATTTCTCGCTAGAACAGGTCACCAGCGATTGCCAATTTGCTAGACCAACAGCAAATCACCCTTCTTACAGCAGCAAATCGTATATTTCCTCTGTAGCCGTCATAACAGCGTCTCCAGAGTCTCTCGGTGTCATCATTACTGATCAAGGAAGAAACAGCGATCTCCGTCTGTTGACCCTCGAGTATGTCCTTCATTTTCCTAGAATCAACCAATACTGACTGTCCACCGCATTGTCAGGTGGTCTTCCGTTCGTGGTAAGCTAAAAGCTCCATGCTGTGGTGGCTGTTTTGATTTTAAGCCTCGGTTCAGGTGAACCTCCTTGACGGGACCCACTTTTTGTCATTTTTCTCATCTCGTCGATCCACTTTTGTTTTCGTCTCCTTTTCTGTTACATTTTTTATTACCCTTCAAGCTATTTCCTCGCTGGAAAGGGAGCGAGGAACCCATCGCCTACTGAAGAAAACCTTTTTATTGCCGTACTAGCCCGTGGTTCCTCAGAAACCCGGTCCTGGTTCGGTAATTCGGGGTTTGCAAAGAACACAAATTATTCACTCTACCAGTTGCACAAAAAACACCGCTATAGACGATTCCGACCTCATAGATTCACAATCCTCGGACCGTCCCTCGATGTCTCCTGTTGAAGTCCTTGCTGCTTTGAACCCAGTCGATCACTTCATCTCAAACAACTTTCCAAAATTTTCAGGAAGCTCTGATACTTCTTATGATCATGTGGTCCTACCAACGTTAATCGACGATGCTGCTGCCTTGGAAGACCGGCTAGATGATGAAAAAATATTTTCTTCCCTTCCTCCACTTTTCAGGGGACATCCCGAAATCCATCTTCGGAAGGGCATAATGGATGCCACAGGGCTGGTTGCGGCGAATGAGGCTGATGCAGAAAGAGCTTTTTTCGTGGCTGATCTTAGTCAAATCTTCCTTCAACATGAGCGATGGATGACGTATCTTCCAGAGATTGTCCCGCATTATGGTTTGTCGCCCGTCTGCATGTGACGTATTCCCTTCATTTCTGACCCCGGTCACTAGCGGTCAAGTGCAACCCGGACCCATACGTTCTAAGGCTTCTTGCTGCTTTGGGGGCCGGCTTTGACTGCGCATCCAATGGAGAAATTTCCCAGGTTCTCGGTATCGGCGGTGTCAGTCCCTCTAGAATCATTTTTGCCAATCCATGCAAAGCGACTTCCTTCGTGCGGAGCGCTGCGAAAGCCGGTGTCAATAATATGACGTTCGACAATGCCGATGAATTGTACAAAATTGCGCGTGCGCACCCGGATGCTAAATTGATCGTTCGTATTCTCGCGGATGATTCCAAAAGTATCTGTCGGTTCGGTATCAAATTCGGTGCACCCCTCGAGGTTGTTCCCAGCCTTCTGTCGAAAGCTAAGGAGCTCGGGCTAGATGTTATCGGGGTTAGTTTCCATGTGGGAAGTGGATGCTATGATCCATCCACCTACGGAGATGCCATCAAGCGCGCCCGCGACGCCTTCGTTATGGGGGCAGAAGCTGGTTATCAATTTACACTGCTTGATGTTGGTGGCGGGTTTGAAGATTCAAGATTTGAAGCAGCTGCATCTGTTTTGACCGACGCTATCAATCATTATTTTCCTGACCGAAAAGGTATCAGGCTAATTGCGGAACCTGGTCGTTTTTATGTATCCAGAGCATTTAGCCTCGCTGCCAATATCATCGCACGCAGGGCGCCGATGATCGAAAATTCTTCAAAGTCCGTGGATCTTAACTCAACTTCGGATGAACCAAGCGTCATGTGTATGTTATACCCTTCTCATACCGCTACACCGTCACTTAACTTACTTCGGTGGCGCAGACTATATCAACGACGGCGTGTACGGCGCGTTCAACTGCATCATGTTCGATCACCAGACCGTGAACCCCTACGTCCTTTCCCTTGACGGATCCTTCCACGTCTCTTCTTCGGAGCCTTTGTCCCTCTGCAGTGTATGGGGGCCGACGTGTGACTCTATTGACTGCGTGTGCAAGGCAGTCCAATTGCCAAGTGCACTTCAAATCGGGGACTGGCTTGGCTTTGACAACATGGGTGCCTACACTATATGTGCTGCAAGCCAGTTCAACGGATTCCAGTTCAGTAAAGTAGTCTACACTACGAGCAGAGTTGGTGGAGAGGAGGTTCGGCGTGCATTGTGCAACTTTGCTGCAAAAGGATATGGACACGGTATTGGGCATTAGGTCATGTCTTGCTACTACTTTTGTCTAGCATTTGTTTTCTTTTGACTAGTATTTGCGGATTCTAGATGTTGTTCAGCGGTGGGATGAATGCATTGTTCATTTCTTATGCACAAGAACTTTTGTCTTGCTACAAAAGAATGTTTGAGGTCAAGACTGGGCATTGAGCGCTTGCGAATATAAAGTAGTTTTTGAATTCTCAAATTTTGGCGAGTGACCAAAAAAAGGTGACAAGGTAACGTACGGGTAGGTCTCGGTAGTAGGGTGAAAAAGTTGCCCTATGGGGTTGGCGGCTTGCGTGCCTATGTCGTGCTTATTTTTGTGTGTGGCTTCGGTACCGAATGATAGCGCCAGCACTCCGTTTCTAGTCAGGGTCATTTGTTCCGGGGTTTCACCTGGTTTCGCTGGATCCAAAATATGGTTTAGGGAAGAATCCGGAACGTTTCGAAGCAATCGAGGTCGTATGTAGTACTAATTTGTGATCGACGCTTCTCTCTTCTGAGGCACATCGAAGCTCGCCTCCAAATAAAGGCATATTGCTATCATAACGAATTCAGGAGTCACCTCGAATTTCGACCCGAGGAGGCTTTCATTATTCAGGTCCAGCTTTAATTCTTTCAGACTATCACTCAATGCCAGCACGCGGGTATTCAAATAGGAATAGTCGGGGATTATGTGGTGCGTTTCCGAGGGTAGCCTCATTTATGTAAATCAAGTTGAAAATGAGGTTCTTGAGCATAATGCGCGGAGCGAGTGGATACTGAGATGGGGAATTTAGTCAAGTTTGGCAGATAGGTCCGTGGGTCAGTCATGTGAGCCACTGGCCAAAGATGAGGCGTGTGTCGCATGAACCGCAGAGTGACAAATTGATACCCGCACCCTCGACAGCCATTGCACCCAAAAGTAGCTATATTGTCCGCAGTGTCTCCATGAAAATCATGGCTGAAGCTTCTGCCGGGGAGTTGAACAAACCTTGTTCGGTTGTCTTTTTAGCTGAACGTCAAACCGATGCTTTCGGCAGCACTCTCTCCATCCGTTAAAATCAGTGATGATGTTAGGTCAGTTGACAGACTGTCACAGGTTTCGTGACAGACTGGCAGTTGAGTGCCGTCAAAAATGCTATCCGCGAAAGCTGGCGACGACGAGCGTGAGGAAGTGCCAATGACAAGTCTAAAATGATTGAAAGTTGTCAAGGTGTTTTATGTGACAGATATTCTTTCTCGAGAACAGGGCAATAGAAGGATGGAAGGTTCTGATTCCAAATTTGGGTAGTAATCGTTTTTGAACTTGCCGGTGCCGAGTGTCGCCGTCGGGGGTGTGTGCCTCACGCGATTGCCCGTTTAGGGGGCCGGTGTACGCACATGGAACGAGTCTAAATACGGCATCTATGTAATGGGCTATCTAGGTATATATGTCAACTTATACTAGCGTCGATGCGACCTTAGATACAAGCACCCCTCCCGTTACAGTCGACGTGGCCGGAGGCGACAATCAGTTTCTGCATATTTCACTTCTTCCATTTTTTACTTCGGCACAACAGGTTATTTACTAGTTCCTGTCCCTTTCTCCTCATAAATATTTTATTCCCCCGTGGTCGCCACCTTTCCCCCGGAATACATTTAACCCGTCTTGCTATTCCCTGCTCTTTTGTTCCAGATATCCATCCCTTTCCCCTCGATAATGACATCCAGTGTACTTGGTCAGGTGAGCCACTCCTCTTATTTTCTCCCATTCGCTCATCTTCAATTACTGCACAAAGGATTCCATGGCATCACCTTCCATTTCTCCACAAGGCCCTCGATTTCGTCCTTACGCAAGCCCGACTCACCAGGTCACTAAAGGCCGCTATATCACAAGTAATGATCCGAGAGGTTACATGTAAGCACTTCTTTCCTTCCTCAGATGTCCATCTTCAACTCTTCTTAGTCCCGTATATGAATACCCGCTGAATGGTCAATGGATTATGATGGATATTGATGATGGTTATATTCTTTGGACGGGCATTTGGAAAGGTACGTAACGTCTCACTTTTTCTATCTTTCGCAATTCAATTATTCACCCGTATTCGTACCCAGCTCTTGGCAATTCAAAGGGTGAGTATGACGTGACACTCCTCCCTGTGCGCTGCATCTAACATACATGCGTAAACCCACAGCCGACATTGTTAAAATGATCGATTCACAGCCTGACTTGGCGCCTGTTATCCGCCGTGTCCGTGGAGGGTACCTAAAAATTCAAGGCACATGGATGCCTTACGAAGTGAGTCGATCCCGCTTCCTGTCAACAGCAATGCTCACCCCATATTAGGTAGCCCTCCGCCTATCACGCAGGTAAGTCACAACGCTCCATGAGAAGGAACAGCCTTTTGATCTTTTGTTTCAGAGTGGCTTGGCCAATCCGTGAAGATCTGGTACCGCTTTTTGGGTACATTCCCCTCAAATGTTACTGGCGTTGTGCTAACCGACATTATCTTTAAAGACCCACGTTCCCGAGCACATGCCTATCTCCAGACCAACCGGGATATGGACAAGTCGTGTCCACTGCATCTGGGCGGAGGCGATCGCGCCGGAACAACCAAACCGCCGCCCCTGTGCCACCAGTTGCTCGTGGTTCGCAGTCATCATGGTCCATCCCCGCCGCAGGGCCAAGTGCCCATATTAGTCCATTAACACACTATCTACCCCCTGGACAGCCAGCTTCCCTTCCATCAATCATGTATAGAGACGCACCACCCTATTCTCATTCCCAACACACGAGCCCTCCGCTACATATATCCTCTTCCGCATCCCCAATTATGCGTGAGCGTTCAGCTCGCTCAAGATATTCCCCCTATCCTGCTTCATCATTTCTGCCCAGTCGCAAACCCTCGGTTGCAATCAGCGACTCGGTTTCGCTAGATATCCCCTCAATTTCTTTACATGACCCCGATAATGATGGTCGAAATGGCAAGTTCCCCGGCGACCAAATTGTGCTGCCTCCAATTCAACCCCTCGCCCCTCCCAGGCATATCAACAGCCCGTCATATGCACTGCCTCCTATTTCTGCTCTTGAGGATCTGCGAGGAATTTCTACGCACGACTCTGCGGCTGTGCTGAAACGCTTGAAAACGGATGACGAATACGCGGCTGACACCAGACATAACGTTGCCCAGTGGCCAAGGCAAAGATCAGCGTCGATATCGCATCAGTGGTAAATCATTTTTGCCTGGACTTCATAATAATGCTGACTCGTAGCTATCAGCGCGCCACTATCGTATCCGACGACAACGTCATGGCCTGGACACGGATCAGGCCCACAACGCTCTTCCTTCGATCCGCCCTTCGGTGTGGAAGGCTCAAGGTCGTATCGGGCACCCCGTTCGCCATATCATTCATCTCATGACGGAAGCTCCGTTGATGGCGCATCCCCCGTGTCACCCACAACACCACGTTCCGCCGAAGTTCCGCCGGGTCATGCTGACCAAATGTCGCCCGGGGATAAACGCAGGCACATGACGAACTACCAAACATCTCCTGATGCACAGAGGTACAGCCGTAAGTCAGCTGGAGGACTGTCTACTGGGGTAGATCCTCGTCTATCAGCCTGTCGTCACCCCTGCGATGATGACGAGGCTGGATCCGATTCGTCGATGCGAGGGCCGATGCGCCCCTGGTAGTGTAGTTTATTCGTTTCATAACACCTTTTTCCAGTCATTGGCACGGTTGTTATATGTTGCAGTGTTGGTTCTAATCATCTGCTATATTTGATTTTTTTACATCGTGTTTGCTATCGTCGCATGGATATCTACGTTGCATTCGTTTTAGTTGTAATATACAAGGACATACATATAATTAATTCAATTGGATTTACTTTTTTACTGAGGATGCAGTGTGCGTGCGTGGTCCGACTCCCTTTTTCACCCTTTGAGTAGGTGCGAGCGAACGAAGGTTTGGATACCACGTCCGATTTCAACGTGGGGTAGCCTAAGCGTTCTGATAACGGAGTATCCACATCCGCTTGTGACGATGCTGAGGAATCGTCGCCTCAGGACAAATCCGAGCCGCAATGAATTGACAGCGAAGGAACCACACGGAATCGAGACGCTTCGAGACGTCGGCCTAATAATGACACATATTAATATATCTTAATATTATTCTCCACGAGTCATGGGTATTTGGATCTAAAAGAAGGACGCGCATTGGTTCCGATTCCGAAGGAGTAATGCAAGATTCTTAAGTGACCGCGTCGTATATATGGCAGAGTGATGTAAGCATGTAAGCAGCCAGAGTTTTCACGGCTGTCAAATTGGTGAGCATTGGCCATTGTCCGGTGCTAGGCTCCATTTCTGTTGCGGTAGGTTGTGGTGGGAGTCTGAAGCCTGAAAACTTGGTGCCGGAATGTTGCGAATGAAATGACGCGGTTGCGAAATGGAGCATGTGTGCTGGTAGGCATGGGTGGCGGCCGGAGCGGGAAAACGCGTGACTGATTTGAGCACTGTTTTCACAGGAGGGAAAAGCGGGAGGAGAGAGCAAGGCCAACATAACTCTGAGATAGCCGCTGATATGTGTGTCACTTACATTGCATCTGCAACTTGAACACCATTTCCAGAGTATGGATTAGGAAGCTCGTTTGATATTTGTTGTTCAGGAACCTGCTAGTGGTCTACTGCGGTGCAGCAGTCAGGTAGTTCTGTGGCCCGGCAGAATACCCGAGAAGGCTGTTTGGAGGTGAGCCATATATTTGATAATGATTAATAGGAATATGACACACCCGAGTTGGCTCAGTTGGGTAGTATAGTAGGTTCGAGTGCAACACGCGTAGACCACGACTAAGCTGTTCCTGGGGCCTGAATGCTAGTCACTAATTGTACTTTATAACATGTGCACAAGGGTGCACAAGGGGGCACAAGGGGGCCTGATCTGACCCCTCGAGACGTGTCACCACCTGCGCACTCGCGGACAAATGTAGATCAGCGCCTCCGTATTAGCTAAGTAAGTTTGAACGCCATCATGCAACTCAACGAGAACAGCATGGACATGGAGACCTGTCGTCTTGAAACGGTCAAAAAACAACCGTCCCCATGCGCTCAGGGTCACAATCAATAGATGTTAGTGGGGGTATAAGTGTCTCGCCTTTTCATTCGTGATCCGTTGTTCGGAGTCAGATATGAGCAAATTGGTGGCTCACTGCCGTAACATAAGTTCAGCCAAGGTCAGCAGCCATCTGGACGAACTCAAATTCAAGTTATGAAAGATTTCAATGCAAGTAATCTCTGGCTCGCGTTTTCAGGATACCACTCCGGATTCTCAACAGCCTCTTATATATTCATTAGCAACTACGAGCGTCTTCCTTCTTTAGACTTTCTAGGTTTGACTACCAGTAGTGAGGGACAATTTGCTCCCTACAATATTGCCTGTGCATTGGTATGTGGTACATTAATTTCGCTTATGCATATTTAGTCTACATGTGAGTTATCCCTGGGGGAAGTCGTCGCACCTCGCTTCGCGGAGCACTCCTCTCACCCCAGGAGAAGTAGGCATAATCACTGTCTAACAACATCCCACTCATCGCAAACTTACGCAAAATGCAGTTGTAATCCAAGTTTTATGTTCCTCATCAGGCCTCTGTATTACTGACTAGCAACATCGCCAGGGAGGGCGCCTAGTAATAATTATATCAAAGCCATGTTCGAATGCAACAGCTGGTGTGCACAACGTGTTTAGAGAAACGTCGGAATTGGCAGAGGTTTTAGTCATGTTAGCAAAGCCCCACTGAGGTAGGAGTTGGGGATGGATTGACTAAGGTGTGTGTAATAAATGTATGATGATTCGAAACGGACTACAGTCATTCAATGTCAGTCTTCCGGTCCTATAAAGTCTTCGACATTGAGAAGTTGTCGCGCATGGAGTTCACAATCCGGAGCGTTTGTCGTCAATGTCAAATTGGGGAGTCTTGGGGTCAACGCCTTCGAGCTCGATGTAGGTGGCACATTGATAGAATCAGTGCGGCCGATACGAGGGTGTCCCCACAGGTGACAAGTCCATGACTATGAAACCTCCTTTGTTGGGTCTCGTCCCTTCTCTTGAACGTCGAATTGAGGACAGGAAGAATATTATAATTCACCTGCCTTCCCCTCATTTCCGTACGAGTGAGGTAGGAACTGCTGCGCTGGTACTTACTGGGACCCTTCCATCTTTGCCGACCAGTCAAATGGTCAACCAATACGAAAAGGTCTGAGTAACTCTGCGACTGAAAGATCCGACGTAACGACGAGCCATGAGTTCACGAGAAGATATATTGATATTGTGACGGTCCGCGTAGAGGTAACGGAGGCATTCAAGTATGTATGGCGAGTTTCCGAACATCGATCGAGGAGACAGAGCGCGGGAGACAGAGGAAACATTGCACCAAGCGACTGGACACAACTGTCTGAGCGTAAGGGCAAATGGGGCAGTAGGAAGACTAGAGACAGAGAGCGGGTTCCGCAACCGCGACTTGGCATGAAGGTAAGCGGAGGAGTCAAAGTATGTGCTCGCTGAAAATCTATTAGTCAGTGTGGTACTTGAGAAGGGCATGCGTGGGGCGAACCGTGTGGTGGATACCAACAAGGGCTCGTTGACGGTGGCAGCGTTGCCGCATTCAAGTCGACGCTAAGTTAGCCTCCGACTCCTACGGATGGTTTGCAGAGAAGGAATGCTCGCTTGGAATAACATCGATGCTCCCTCGCCGCTTGGGGTCAATTGGTACTTTCGTTTGATTGGTATCGAAGCTAGGGAAAGGGCCTCCGTGCACATATTCTAGGCCTTCATTTCTAGATACAATATTTGATTTTTTAGCAGGAGGATCTCGGATATCGGAGAAGAACTTAACGTCATATTCTGGTGGTGAAATGCAAAATCTCGGCAATAATCCATCCTATCGCTATTGAGAATTGGACGGGGTTAGTCACCATCTCCGAGTCATAGCTGGCACCCTCATCCGATTGGACTCTTGGTTGAATGCTCACGAGCTCCCTTTTTTTCGAGAGATATGGCGACAAGGCATCTAGCTTGTCCCTGCTGAAATTAAACAATCACTATTGATTGCCCATTGCGCACCTGGAGAAGACAGTTCTCACGTCTGGAACGGTCTCGAACGTGAATTTAGCTTCTGCAGTGAGCTGAAGCTCAGCCGAGAAAGCCTTGTCCGACAACGTTAGTGGTTCAAGATCTTGGTGCCTAGTGCTTGGCCTCTAAGATGCATAGTATATTTCGGACAGGAGGTCCTTTGCGTCACAGGATGTATGTCATAGAATCCGGGATGCGCGACTCGGTGTCGATAGGCTCATTGACCGAGGTCACTCTGACCTCATAATTACCATCAGCATGAGGTATGTCTCCTGCGGTGATCTCGAAACTTCAATTTGCATCTAATGAATCGTTTAGTCGTCAGGAAGGTCAGCATCTCTCTTGACGAGGTTCTTGAAAACGCAGCTGCTAAGGTAGGCCGTGTTCATACACTAGTTCATCACGTGATCTTAGGTCAAACCACGTCCTTTTGGCTTGTAACTCTGCTTCAGATTAGAATTAGCAAAATCTACACCATCATTCTGTGAGTATGTACTAGAGCATAAAAATAGTCTACTCAGAATTTGATGATTGAAGGAGTAGGCATTTTCATAGTCAATGCACCATCGTGACTGATGTGTGACTGATAAGTATCACTCCCGTCAAAAAAAATTACATGGGCATCATGCTACAGACTTGGTGCACAAAATCGTGGAACAGATTTCACTCAAAAACCTCTTGTACGACGAGTTAGAGGCAAATTCAGCAAATGTCACGCTAGGTCACGTGATTAAGGAGAGCACACGGGTGCTGACCGAGTATATAGAGTATATCACGGCGAACCAGCCCAGCCTGGTCACGTCGGTGGTCACGCCCGCCTAAGGAAAGAAGCGTGACCA
>CAKNEV010000037.1:0-139670 GCA_930272055.1 Rhizopogon roseolus
CATGGTGAAATGTGAAGAGGTGAAGGGTCGGAGGGTGGATCACGTGACTCAGATAAGATAAGTGGGCGCTTAGATAAGTGATTAGATCAAGTTGAAAGGAATGAATAATGGTTTGTGTTAGGAAGTCGTGACACGCCATCGAGTTTATTAGTGCAATGGCTGCAGCGCGCTTCGTCTGCGACTGAGAAAAGGTATTCAAGACCCAGGTCAGAAAGATCACATAGGCAACTGATGACTGTGTCATGAAGAATCTTCACGGAGAACGTAAGCCTGTGGAATAGCAGAGCAAGGAAGATAATTCGCACAACGACAGATAACGAATAGACGTATTCATGGTAGACATTGCAATTATAAACCCGACAATGCCGATGAGTAGGGGACCAGCGATGTGCCAAAAGCGATCTCCAGTCATATCGGAGTGCCTTGGACATCGTTAATAAATCTATGGAGTCAACCAAGTAAAGACTGACCTGGCCACAAAAAAAGAGGTAGCAATTCCTAAAATCCACGGAGGTGCACAGAGCAAGAGACTGATAGTCGCATTGTAACCCATTGTGGCGGATAGTGTTGGAAAGAAATGGCCGAATGATAAAGAACCGACCATGAAACAGAGTGCAGCACCCAGCCACCATACTTTCCAATCAACAAGAGCCATTGTGATTCCAGAAAATAATTCTACGAATTTATCTTGGTGCTCATCTCCAGTTACGGTGTCTTCCTCCATCCGTTGCTTCGCCAAGACTTGTTCGTCATGTGAAAGCCAGGCGCACGGCGTAGAAGGAAAATCTGGTAAGATCCAGATTGCAGATACTGCGACTACAATGGTCAAAATGCCTTCCACAAAGAAGAGCCACCTGTACTGCAAAGTCAGCACAATTCAACTTTGGGGAACATGAAAATGTCGCCTCAGACCTCCAAGCCGTAAATCCTAGTCTACCATCCATACCTGCCAAAATTCCTGATGCTGTAATGGTGCTAAAAGCATTACTGATCGAGCTGCCAGAATTAAGAAGTGCTGTGCGCAGTCCTAGCTCGTCGCGTTTGTACCTAAAGGTCCCTTAACACATGCCGTTCGTCAGAGAGTACAATATATAACCGAACCATCGTGAAAGAAGGAATACTGCTCCAGGAAAGAATGCAGCCTCAACAAATCCAAGCGAAAAACGCAAGGTAAGAACCGTATGATACCTACATTAGTATTGTTAACTTGAGAGCGGACGTGACTGCAAGAGTGCTCACGTTTGTGATGCACCTTCCATAGCCCTCGTTAGATGATGTTGAATAAATGAAATACCGGAGTACATACCGGTGAATATAGTAATGGCGCCCCATATCATCATGCAGCTCGACAGGTATAGAGATGGCCTTTTCATACGATCTAAGAACATGTTGCTTTTGAATCTTAGATATGCCGCAGAAGTAAAACGTGCTGGTACATACGAAGGAGTTTGCATAAGCATATATCCCACGTAAAAGATGCTAATGAGTGAATTGAACTGGTTGCCAGTCATGCCAAGGTCCTCCTCAATGCCACGCAGCCTCGCTGCACTTGCGAGCGAGGGGTTCAGCCGCGCTACTTGTACGAAATCGTGACGGCGAGGGCTACGCACGCTACATTACTACGGTCCATCTGTGCAAAGAGCTTGAGCAATGGAAGAAACGCTATGTGCACCAACTCACGTAATTCAAGATGTAAATCAGAACTAAGAAGACTACTCGAAGGTCGAGCTTACGGAGGAGCCTTTTCTCTGTGATCGGTCTATTCTGCTCATGGATGTATGGGAATGTTGGACCATCATTGTCGCCGCTAGAGGCATAGTCGGGAGTGTTGTTGCTTGCGTTGAGTAGGGGTTGATAGTCTGACATTCGTGTATTGACGGGGCAGTTGAACGACGAGCTCGGATAGTCCGACTGTCGGCTCGAACCCGTAGTACCAGCTCGAACCAAGCATTTTTTGGAAAACGAGTGACTGGTCACGGCCAAATGTGTCACTGGTTATATATGTTTTATGTTTTACAGTAATTGGAGAAATTAACGATTCACCTAACGTAAATTCTGTAAATGGGATTCGCTACCGTAAACTTCTCGCGATAAGTGTGGAGCTCTCTTTGAGTTTCAAAAGCGGCATTGTCAGGCTATTCAACGACGAAATAAATTGCATAATTTTTTCTATATCAGTAAGGGTAGGGCCGTATACCATGTGGTATTAGCCATTCACCGCGGCCATCCTTCGTACCTTGCCCGCTGCCCACTTGGGTGAAAGGCCGGTCTCGCGTCAAAGATCTGATGCATTGGTGCTCATGGTTGGAGCGGAAACCATGGATTTTGATTCTCTGGAGCTGCCATGAATCAAATCGGGCGAGAACATCATGTTGAGATTACCTATACATCATGCCATCATCAACTTGAAAATTATTCCGAATTATTATACTTCCCGACATTCTCCAGGCAGACTTTATTCCTTACTTGCATATACAACGTCCTTGAATATCAGGGAATGCTATCGACATTACCCTTGCTTGCTGAGTAACAAGTCAGTTTATGCTTTCGAAGGATCGTTCTACCACAATTCCTAGTGACTATGTACCAATGAAAGCAGCTGACTTTGAAAAAGAAAAATCGAACGGCGCTCACGGTCTGGCTATCCTATGAATCTTTCCAACGACTTCAAGCTTCACGGGGTGGCGGTCGAGACTTATGTTACAAACTGTATGTACAATTTTCAAGCTCAACTTCATTGAATTGTCTGTAAATGTCATGTCACTCGGATATGATGCACCAAGTACTTACGCACAGCAGATACCATAACTCCCATGCTTAGGCTAGCTAAGGTCCGTGAGGGCTAATAAGTTAGGCTGAGCCTTTCTCTCCTTTGTGACATGCATTCAGAATTTGCAAGATATGTCATCCACGATCTCCAACCCATCTCCTAAAGAACAAATAAACGTACTTTTCCCATTCACCTCAGGATGTTACTCGACCCCCCCCCCCCCCTCCCCCCGGAAGTTTTGAGACAGCTAGGGAGCGGGCCATTTTTCCTTCACTTAACTGGCTTCCGATACTCTGTAAGTCTTGTTGTCCGTACGGATGCGCCCTCGTGGTTCGTTGTTCACATCTGTCCTCAGACTAAAGATACTCAGATATCATGTAATCCAAATTCTGAATGTTGGTGTCACGGACCCCGCAGTGGTCGTCTGCTCGAATTGAAGGCTATGCAAAGTATCGCTGAAACAGCACTCTTTTCCTTCCCTTGACGACTGCTTCGCGATACTAAATTCGAATGCGTTATCCTATCATGCAGCCGCGGGCCGCCTCTTCCTCATCTACACAAATGAAACAGAAGTTATCCTTGGATCTAACCATGGAGTCAAGGCGGACTCATAGGCCATCGGCTGTATGGTACGTTCGAATCCTGATGTTTCTTGTTCACGTAAGTCTCAAATTATTTCATAAAGACTGTTTCCCTCTCTCTTCCTCTCTCTCTCTTTTCGAGCTTCTCATGGATACTGCATGTTCCACCCACAAGCAAGCCACATCTGGCGGGTCGAAGATGATCATTTGGCCAAGATGTCGAATCTTGAGCGGGAATTGATTAGTTAGGGTCTACCAGAAGCGGAAGCGACTTCCGCGTCAGATCTTATCCGTGAATGCTTGTGCTTGGATTCAGAGGAGCGTTCTTCCGCTAGTGGCTTGCTATTCCATCGATGGCTAGAGATAGCCACATCTACTGTTACTCTATTTCATGTCGGTAGTGGGTACCAGTAGAACAGTCATTTTCGACTCGCCAGAGAAGGCCTATGACACATCATTGATCCTAATTAACGTTTCTCACCCAGACTCAGTGCTGCTATGCTCGAAGTGGCAGACTTTTCAGTGCTTTCGAATGGATATCGGATGTATATGTCTTTATGAATTAGTCTGCCAATGACAAAGGCATCAATATGATTATTTCCGGTACAATGCGCCAAGGTTCCAAAAACCGCGACCGGACGGGTAGGTTGCATGAACACTCGCAGCAAGGATTTGATCTTCGAAAATGAGTCTTTCTCTCCCTCTATTGTCTGTGCGAACAGTACGTCTATATGTAGGTGGATCACCGAAAAATTGGAATGTGGGGTGGGATCTGAACTAGTACTATGATGTATTACCAGTGCATAGGTATAGGTATTGGACATATCCCGTGGTAATCACAGCAGGTATGTGGAACCATTGAATCGCCCTGCTTCTATCTTCTTCGCCTCGATCTCCTGATTCAACTTCGCCAAATGTCGCCGGAATATCCACAACATTATAATGCAAAGAGCGCCGGTTCCTATACAAATGGCACACGAGTTCCAATAGGAAGGGCCCCATGACTTTGGCCACACATAACTTATGCGAAATTGTGGATGAGATATTTAGAAGGTCGACAGATTGAGAACACTCACGAGCCTGCGATATTTCCTGACGATCCGAATGCATTAATGAACGCAAGGGCTACGGCTCGCTTCAATGGGGGATGGGGAATAGAGTTGCTAATCCACGCGAACAATATGACAAATGCTGCATAAGACTGAGCCATCAAGAACCTGAATAATATTTTCAGTCAATAAAAAATGGGGTTGGAGTAAAGGCTTTACAAGGAGATGTATCTGACTGCCGTGTTCATGGTCGCCATGGCCATCAGAAACCCCGCGATTCCGACAAGTAAAGATATAGCAATGTGGCCAAAGCGTTCACCTGCTCGATCAGAATGTCTATCGTACCGTGTCAGTAATTGCTACTCGTACTAGAACCATATGGCAGTTTACCTTGACATCAGAAACGCAACACAGGTTGCGAACATCCAAGGCGGGGTACAAAGTAACAGAGATATAGTCGAACTGTACCCAAGTGTTGCACTAAGTGTTGGGAAAAATGCATTGAACGATAGAAGCACGTTCAGGCACGACATCGCAAGTGCAAGCCACCAAACCTTCCAGTCTGAGAGTGCCTGCTTCAGAGCCGATTCCTCGCCTTTAAAATCTTCAATTTGTTCTTCATTATCTACTCCGAGATCTTCCTCCATTCGCAATTGAGCGAGAGCCTGTTCTTCGACTGTGAGCCAACTAGAGGATGTGGCAGGGAAGTCGGGAAGAATAAATATTGCAAAGATTGCAACAAGAACCGTTATGGAACCTTCGATGTAAAAGAGCCATCTGAAATATTAGGGTAAGCACCAGGCACACAGGAGAGATGTATCGCCTACCTCCAAGCTGCTTGACCCATGACTCCGTCCATGCTATCTAGAATAGCTGATGCTAGGAGTGATCCAAAGGCGTTGCTAATTGTGATACCTATACTACCAACGTTGGGTGCGTTGGATATTACATGGGAGAATAGACTGACCGCAACTCAGTATAGCTGTTCGTTGGCCGATCTCTCTTCGCTTGTACCTGAACGAAGTCAGTGCGAGAAAAAGGTTATTCATCTCTTTACTGACCATTTAGACAAAAGAAATAGAGCACCAGGAAAGAATGCGGCCTCGACAAATCCCAGGAAGAAACGGGTGCACACAGCTCCGACGAATCTTCAGGATTTTTGGGTCTGTGTACGTACGACCCAAAAGCGAGGAACTCACCCCTTCGTTGCTCCTGTTTTTATCAACATTGATTATTTCGACGTGCAAACAGTCAACTGACCCGTTAGGATTGATATCAAACCCCATACCATCATGCATGTTGGCAGGTATATAGAGGGCCTCCCTATCTTGTTCAAGTACATATTCCTTCGCCTTCATTAGTATCATTTAGGTAAGATAGAGTTTTCCAGTTACATACGATGGAACCTGCATCAGCGTGTAACCAATGTAAAGGATGCTCAGAATTGTATTGAATTGTTGCCCTTCTAAATGAAGATCTTCCTCAAAGCCACGTAATCTAGCTGCACTGTTACGCAGAAAAAGGAATATCAAGTTTAGCTGAGCCTAGGCTGTGGGTCAGAAATGAGATGAACACCCACGATGCATTACTGCGGTCAATCTGCGCTTGTTAGATGGATATGTTTACAATTAAATAGCAAGTTGGCTCACGTAGTTTAATATGTAAATCAGCACGAGGATGGACATCCTCTGGTCGACTTTACGAAGAAGACTTCTTTCCACATGCTGTCTATCCGGAAACTCGTCATTTTCAACATTTAGCAAGGCATCATCACTGTCCGGGCTGCCTTCAGGTGCGATATCAATATCCTCACTAGCTGCATCATGATAGAACGATAAGTGCCACCGGCTCGTCTCGAAAAGGTATCCTTCAGACACTCACGCAAACGTTCGTACGCAATCCTGTGAACAGACCTGCTCCGAGTCTGACTCCGAGTCGACATGTGCCAGTGAGCTCAGTACCAGAGACTAGATCACGGCGAAGTATTAGTTTTTCGCACAGGCGCAACCCTGAGAAATGAGTCTCTCACTATATATTCTCCGTCTAAATGCTCATATCCTAGAATGGCTGGTTCAACGAGGCTATAATAGCTGAATCGTTGGAGCTGTACATGGCCAACCATTCCAGGACATCTAGTACGGAATTTGAATACTTTTCATATTGCCACTTGGAGCTGTCTTCATTTGTGGTGTCCAAAGCATCCGATTAACGCTAACATCTTATGCTAAGTAGGTGTGCTTCCATGCGACTATCTTCATTCTACTAGATTCTGACTGAAGGAGACTAACTGCTTCCAGGGGACAGCTGAATACTATATGAGATATCTAAAACCCTTGGGCAGCCCTAGAGCCTGCTCTCGGACTTCAGCAGCTTGGTTACACCTGAAAAGGTGCTGCCTAAATGCCCAGCACATTGCAATACATATGACGCTTGTCAAGATGCAAATGAGATATGAGTTCACATATGAAGGCCCCCAGCTGGACAGCCAAAAGTACCTGTGATAGCGTCAGTCGCAGCGTAAAGCATGAGGTCGTTTGTGAACTGACGATGAACCAACGTTGCCAACTGTCGCCATCGAGTTTATTAATGCGATGGCTGCAGCGCGCTTCGACTGCGATTGGGAAAAAGTATTCAAGACCCAGGTCAGAAAGATCACATAGGCAACTGATGACTGTGTCATGAAGAATCTTCACGGAGAACGTAAGCCTGTGGAATAGCAAAGCGAGGAAGATAATTCGCACAGCGACAGATAACGAACAGCCGTATTCATAGTAGACATTGCAATTATGAACCCGACCATGCCGATGAGTAGGGGGCCAGCGATGTGCCAGAAGCGATCTCCAGTCGCATCGGAGTGCCTTGGACGTCGTTAATATACCTATGGAGTCAACTGAGTAAAGACTGACCTAGCCACAAAAAATGAGGTAGCAGTCCCTAAAATCCACGGAGGTGCACAGAGTAAGAGGCTGATAGTCGCGTTATAACCCATTGTGGCGGATAGTGTTGGAAAGAAATTGCCGAATGATAAAGAACCGATCATGAAACAGAGTGCAGCACCCAGCCACCATACTCTCCAATCCACAAGAGCCTCTGTGATACCAGAAAATAATTCTACGAATTTGTCTTGATGCTCATCTCCAGTTACAGTGTCTTCCTCCATCCGTTGCTTCGCCAAGACTTGTTCATCATGTGAAAGCCAGGCGCACGGCGTTGAAGGAAAATCTGGTAAGATCCAGATTGCAGACACTGCGACCGCAATGGTCAAAATTCCTTCCACAAAGAAGAGCCATCTGTACTACAAAGTCAACACAATTCAACTTTAGGGAACATGTAAATTTCGCCTCGGACCTCCAAGCCGTAAAACCAAGTTTACCATCTAGACTTGCCAAGATTCCTGACGCTGCAAGGGTGCTAAAAGCATTACTGACCGAGCTGCCAGAAGTAAGAATTGCTGTGCGTAGTCCTAGCTCGTCGCGCTTGTACCTAGAGGACTTTCAATACATGCCGTTCGTCAGAGAGTGCAAGATAACCGAACCATCGTGAAAGAAGGAATACTGCTCCAGGAAAGAATGCAGCTTCAACAAATCCAAGCGAGAAACGCAAGATAAGAACCGTATGATACCTACATTAGTCTTGAGAACGGACGTGACTGCAGGAGTGATAAGTGCTCACGTTTGCGATGCACCTTCCATAGCCCTCGTTAGGTGATGTTGACCGAACGAAACACCGGAGTACATACCGGTTACTATAGTAATGGCACCCCATATGATCATACAGCTCGACAGGTATATAGATGGCCTTTTCATGCGATCTAAGAACATGTTGCTTTTGGATTCTTAGATATGCCGCAGAAGTAAAACGTGCTGGTACATACGAAGGAGTTTGCATAAACATATATCCCACGTAAAGGATGCTAATGAGTGAATTGAACTGGTTACCAGTCATACCAAGGTCCTCCTCAAAGCCACGCAGCCTCGCTGCACTTGTGAGTGAGGAGTTAAGCCGCGCTACTTGTACGAAATAGTGACGGCAAGGGCTACGCACGCTGCATTATTACGATCCATCTGTACAAAGAACTTGAGCAGTGGAGGAAACGCTATGTGCTCCAACTCACGTAGTTTAAGATGTAGATCAGAACTAAGAAGGCTACTCGAAGGTCGAGCTTACGAAGGAGCCTTTTCTCTATGATCGGTCTGTTCTGCTGACGGATGTACGGGATTGTGGAACCATCATTGTCGTCGCTAGAGGCATAGTCGGGAGCGTAGTTGCCCGCGTTGAGCAGGGGTTGACAGTCCGACATTCGTGTATGATGGGGCACAACGACGATCTCGCTTAGCTCCTACTATGTAGTACTAGCTCGAACCATGCTTTTCCTGGAAAACGAGTCTAGTTCAATTAGTGACTAGCTAGTCACAGCCAAATTTAAATGTGTCACTTAGTACGTTTGACTGGAGAAATTTACGATTTAGCTACCGATGAAATTCTGTAATGGGATTCGCTACCGTAATTTTTTGGATACAAGTATGGAACTACACTTCAAGTTTCAAAAGGATGATTATCAGGCGACATTGTCAGGCTATTCAACAGTGAAAGAATTGCATAACTTGTCCTGTATCAGTAATAGCAGGGCTTACCATGTGGTGTTGTCATTGATCCTGGGAGTCGCCACTGCGCAGTAATGCCAATGATCATCAACCTCCCTACTCAACCGATCATCTACATACTTAACTGCTTCCAAGGGACAGCTGAATACTACATGAGATATCTAAAACCCTTGGGAAGCCCTAGAGCCTGCTCTCGGACTTCAGCAGCTTGGTTACACCTGGAAAGGTGCTGCCTAAATATCCAGCACATTGCAATACATATGACGCTTGTCAAAATGCAAATGAGATATGAGTTCACATATGAAGGCCCCCAGCTGGACGGCCAAAAGTACCTGTGATAGCGTCAGCGGCAGCATAAAGTATGAGGCCGCTTGTGAACTGACGATGAACCAACGGCGCCAAGCGTCGCCATCGAGTTTACTAGTGCGATGGCTGCAGCGCGCTTCGGCCGCGACTGGGAAAAGGTATTCATGACCCAGGTCAGAAGGGTCACATAGGCAACTGATGACTGTGTCATAAAGAATCTTCACGGAACACGTAAGCCTGTGGAATAAATAGCAGAGCGAGGAAGATAATTCGCACAGCGACAGATAACGAACAGCCGTATTCATAGTAGACACTGCAATTATAAACCCGACCATGCCGACGAGTAGGGGACCAGCGATGTGCCAGAAGCGATCTCCAGTCGCATCGGAGTGCCTTGGACGTCGTTAATACACTTATAGAGTCAACCAAGTAAAGACTGACCTAGCCACAAAAAATGAGGTAGCAGTCCCTAAAATCCACGGAGGTGCACAGAGCAAGAGGCTGATAGTCGCGTTATAACCCATTGTGGCGGATAGTGTTGGAAAGAAATTGCCGAATGATAAAGAACCGATCATGAAACAGGCTGCAGCACCCAGCCACCATACTCTCCAATCCACAAGAGCCTCTGTGATACCAGACAATAATTCTACGAATTTATCTTGGTGCTCATCTCTAGCTACAGTGTCTTCTTCCATCCGTTGTTTCGCCAAGGCTTGTTCATCATGTGAAAGCCAGGTGCAAGGCGTAGAAGGAAAATCTGGTAAGATCCAGATTGCAGACACTGCGACCACAATGGTCAAAATTCCTTCCACAAAGAAGAGCCATCTGTACTGCAAAGTCAGCACAATTCGACTTTAGGGAACATGTAAATTTCGCCTCGGACCTCCAAGCCGCAAAGCCCAGTTTACCATCTAGATGTGCCAAAATTCCTGACGCTGCAAGGGTGCTAAAAGCATTACTGACCGAGCTGCCAGAAGCAAGAAATGCCGTGCGTAGTCCTAGCTCGTCGCGCTTGTACCTAGAGGACTTTCAACACATGCCGTTCGTCAGAGAGTGCAAGATAACCGAACCATCGTGAAAGAAGGAATACTGCTCCAGGAAAGAATGCAGCCTCAACAAATCCAAGCGAGAAACGCAAGATAAGAACCGTATGATACCTACATTAGTATTGTTTAACTTGAGAGCGGACGTGACTGCAAGAGTGATGAGTACTCACGTTTGTGATACACCTTCCATAGCCCTCGTTAGGTGATGTTGAATGAATGAAGCGCCGGAGTACATACCGGTTACTATAGTAATGGCTCCCCATACCATCATGCAGCTCGACAGGTATATAGATGGCCTTTTCATGCGATCTAATAACACGTTGCTTTTGAATTCTTAGATATGCCGCAGAAGTAAAACGTGCTGGTACATACGACGGAGTTTGCATAAACATATATCCCACGTAAAGGATGCTAATGAGTGAATTGAACTGATTGCCAGTCATCCCGAGGTCCTCCTCAAAGCGACGCAGCCTCGCTGCACTTGCGAGCGAGGGGTTAAGCCCCGCTACTTGTATGAAATAGTGACGGCAAGGGCTACGCACGCTACATTAATACGGTCCATCTGTACAAAGAGCTTGAGCAGTGGAGGAAACGCTATGTGCTCCAACTCACGTAGTTTAAGATGTAGATCAGAACTAAGAAGGTTACTCGAAAGTCGAGCTTACGGAGGAGCCTTTTCTCTATGACCGGTCTGTTCTGCTCATGGATGTACGGGAATGTGGGATCATCACTGTCGTCGCTAGAGGCATAGTCGGAGGCGTAGTTGCCCAGGTTGAGTAGGGGTTGATAGTCCGACATTCGTGTATTGACGGGGACGAGCTCGGATAGTCCGACTGTAGGCTCGAACCACGCATTTCCTTGAAAACGAGACTAGTTCAATTAGTGACTAGTCACAGCAAATGTGTCACGTACATTATGGAATAACTGTTCAGTTGGAGGTTGGATCGCTGGACTCAACACCTCGAGTTTCAGGAGGATAATCATCAGGCGGCATCGTCAGGCTATTCAACAATGAAAGAATTGCATAACTTGTTCTGTTTTAATAATAGCAGGGCTTACCATGTGGTCCTGTCATTGATCATGGGAGTCGCCACTGCGCGGTACTAATACCCATGATCATCAACCTCCCTACTCAACCAATTATCTACATTCCGTCAATATGGCAGCTGCAGTAGTGACATTATACCCCACACCGACCCCGCCTTCCTATCACAGAATCGTCTCCCCAACCCTCAAGATCCCTACAGATACCCAACGACCGATACCCGTGGGTCTCTTGGCATGTCAACGTGAGCGCCCTGATCATACATCCAGATATTTCCATCTAAGCCCAAGTACAGGTGACCCGCTGTTGCGTGAACTGGAGACAACTATCGTCAGCTGTACGATCTCACGGCCTGCCCCCTCTGCTACCATTAAGAAAGGGAAAAAGGTATCGTCCCCAGTCCCGGTCGATCAACCCACCCTTGAGGTTATACTTCATGACACCGTCATATTTCCGGAGGGCGGAGGACAGCCATCAGATACAGGTGTCATCAACACGGCCGATGGACGTACATGGACAGTGACTCAGGCCAAACGACATGGTGGACACGCGGTTCACTATGTCCGAGGTGAAAACGCTGAAGATAATGCTTTGTCTTTTTCTCCCGGAGCAAAGGTCACCGTCGTTCTTGGAGAGGTTGATTTCGATCGCAGATATGATCATGTGCGTACTCAACTTCTTCGTCCTGGCAAAATCATTGACCATCAGCAGATGTCTATGCACACCTCGCAGCATCTGCTTTCCGCGGTGCTCGAAAATCGTCTCAATATCCACACCCTTTCTTGGTCACTCACAACCACACCAGCACCTTGTTATGTTGAACTCGCCAGAAGCATGACCCCCGAGGAGATATTAATCATCCAGAACGAAACCAACAAACTAGTGTTTGAGGGACGGAAAGTCCACGTAGAGGTGCAAGAAATGGATGATCAGCCACAACCCGCAGTACCTGTATTAGAAAGCGGTCGTGCCGTTGGTAAGGGAGTTCCCATAGACTATACTGGAGGCATCTTGCGAACAGTAATCATTGATGGCGTAGATCGCAATCCGTAAGCTCTTTCAATCCTGACGAGTTACTTAGCTTGATAACAATATTATAGATGCTGCGGCACGCACCTCCCTACCCTTCATAACCTTCAGCTATTTATCATACCACAAACGGAAGCCCTTTCCAGATCGAATACCACCTCTGCTCGCTTGTATTTCCTCTCTGGACCGCGCCTCATCACCTATATCACATCAACACACTCCCAACTCACAGCTGCTGCTGCGACGCTCAGCTGTGGCGCTCCACTAGTCCCAGATCGTATCGGGCAAGTCGTGGACGAACGGAAGAGATCTGAGAAGAGAGTCGATGACCTTGAATTCGAACTTGCAAAGCATGTCGCAGGTGACGTCTTGCAAGACATAAAGTCATCTGAAGCAGCGCTATTCGCCAAACATGTGCACCGGACTGATGATTCTGTCAATCCTCTTGGGTTTTTGTCAGCTATAGCCACTGCTTTCGCAAACGTCGTCCAAGCGGAGCAACCATTCGTAGTTGTATTTTCTTCTTCTCCGTCATCCCAGACCAGTACGAGCTCCAGCGTGCTGCTTGTCTTGGGGTCTGACGATAAATATGTCAAGGCGGTTGGGGACTTGCTCAAAAGCAAACTGAACGTCAAGGGAGGAGGCAAGGGCACAAGGTGGAGTGGCAAATTCACTGGTGTTTGGAGAGGCCGCGAGGACTCTGTCATTTCCGAAGTCTTTCAAGCGGTTTCACCATAGAACCCTTACATATTCTGGAATTTTACAAGGACAAAACGATCAATGTACAGTCGTTGTACAACATAATTACCTCTAGAAGTCTTTATCATGTGGAGTTAGATCATCGTGAGGTGTAGCAACCGCCTCCACGCCATTACCAGCATCTGGTGTACTGCGGGATCGTTCTATTGCAGAGATGTCAGTGGGCCCTCATGAATAGGTCAAACAACACACCTTGATTCTCTTCAAGAAAACTGGCTATATCCAACTCTACCTCATCTTCTGACTGATCAGCTTCACTCAAATCATCATAACCCCAAATGTCATCCAAGTCTACTTCCATCTCCTCCACTTCGAAGTCGTCTTCAAATTCATCCACCCCGAAGAAATCGTCATCTTCCTCTTCGTCATCATCAGGTATGTATTCGCCATCAGAGGATTCTGCATCAGATTCGGTATACGGCTTTAAATCCAAAAAAGGATGTCGACATGTTGGACAGCTGCCATGCTGCAAGGGGTTCAACGGGTTAACACTCGACTTGGTTTTGCGATGGACGATTGTAGACCCACAAAATTTCGTATCCATTCTGATAGGCTGTGTATAGCTCCAGTGTAAGGGGGAAATGTCGGAGATATATAATGGGAGTAAATCACTCACTCCTTGCGACAGAATAAATGTCCACATCCTACCACCTTCGTAACTCCATCTGCGGAGTCACCTTCTTGAGGCATTTCGCCAGCAAGTATGTCGTCAAAAGGAGTGAGGCATATGGCACAAGATTCGTCTTTTGGTATACTGGAAGCATTTAAGACAGGAAGGTCATCCAAAGCGTCTTTGACACGTTTGAAGAGTGCAAGTTGACGTTCGGAGTACAGCGGGGCGTCTCCGTTGTCATTATCATTGTCCATGTTGTGGGTAGGGTATGTGGGCTGGTCACGTCTAGAAGATGATGGCGGTCGCCATCAACAAACAGTGACACACGCGGCGCGTTACGCGAGAGCTTAACACGTGATGGAAGTGCGCGTGACCTTTAACGCGCAAGTCAAGTACTTGGATAGGCTCGATAGGCGATAACAAGCTGAAATGTACTTATAGGTGCTGTAATCTGCACATAGTTCAGCCCGGAACAAATGATGGATTGCACGCTCTCTCAGGCCAATGTCCTTGTGACAGCTCTCCTGTTTCCTTTTGGCTCAATGTTTCCACCTCCCGAGTATTAAACATGAAGCCAAGAAAAATTCTTATCCATCCCCACCACCGGCACTACCACCATGTCAACCCATTCAGACACTGCATCGTTCCCAAAATCTAAGGAGCGTGTAGAAATCGAAGTCGTTGACCTTGACGCAGAATTCGGTGGCCCAGAGGCACGTAAGAAGCTGGAGCGCAAACTCTTGTTGAAACTTGACTTGCGCATGTCTATCCTGGTCATCATCTATATCCTCAATTATGTATGTAGCCTTGCAAGGTGTCCTATTTGCTGTCTCACTGATTTGAACCAGGTTGACAGGAATAATGCTGGGTACGCCCTTTTTATGCACTTCTGATATGCTATTCACAATGAACATCTACAAGTGCCGCGCGCGCAAGAGGACTCACCACCGATCTTCATCTCGAGGGTCAACAATTTGCGACGTTGTTGTCCGTTCTATATGTTGGATATATCATCATGCAGATACCCTCTAACATGTTTCTTAATTACGTCGGCAAGCCCTCGCTTTATTTGCCTGCTTGTATGATTGTATGGGGAGTTATATCCTCTCTGACTGGGCTTACAACCAAGTATGACGCGTCATATGAGTCTCTGACAAACTACTGACCACAGTCCTTTCTAATAGCTTCACCGGAGCGCTCCTGACCCGTTTTTTCCTCGGCTTCGTAGAGGCAGCGTTTTTCCCTGGCGCCCTCTTCTTGATTTCGAAGTGGTTCGTGTTCTATCAGATGTTGTCATGCAGCCGAAACCTGAAATCCAATCCATAGGTATAAGAGAACAGAGATTGGTTTCAGAACAGCGATCCTCTACTGGTAAGAGCGCCACTCTGCTGATCGACGGATACAATCATTAACAAAGGGATTACAGCGGAAATATTATTAGCAATGCCTTCGGAGCACTTCTTGCATCAGGTATTCTTGGTGGGATGAACGGTGTCCTCGGACACGCAGCATGGAGGTAATTCAATCAATTTCATTTGTCGGAGGATCCGATCTAAATTTAGTATCTTTGAGGTGGCTTTTCTACCTCGAAGGAGCTCTAACTGTCTTCGTTGCTATTTGTGCAATCTTCATTTTACCGGACTTTCCAACGACGACGACGTGGCTTTCTGATGACGAGCGTCGGCTTGCCTTGAGGCGTATGGAGGAAGATGCTGGTGTCGGCGATCAACACGAAACTGAGAAGGGCGGTCTCGCTCATGGTCTTTACCTCGCCGTTACCGACTGGACGGTGTGGTGGTTCGCAACGGCAGTGAACGCTGTAGTGACATCACTGTCCTTCAATGCGTACTTTCCCACACTTACCGCGACGCTTGGGTACGACCCAACGGTAACCCTTCTCCTTGTCGCCCCTCCTTTCGTCTTCGCCGTCATTGTCACATTCTGTTTAAGCCGGTAAGCTTGCATGTTGAAATCACCTAGGAACTTGTCGAATGAAAATAAAATCTCAGACATTCTGACCGCACGCAAGAGCGCTTCTACCATGTTATCTCTTCTTATCTTCTTGGAATTCTGGGGTTCGTTATTGCGATATGCACCATGAACACTGCGGCCCGATATGTGTCTCTGTAAGCACAAGATCTTGATTTGGAGGGTCTCATTGATGTCGATCGCCGATAGGTTCCTCATGGCCCAGACTTATGCAGGACTTGTTGTAATGCTCGCATGGATGAGCAACTCATTTCCTCGACCACCGTCCAAGCGTGCAGTGGTACTTTCGATCATCAACGGATGGTCACAACTCGGCAACATTGCAGGGTCGTGAGTGCATTCTACCAATCAACAATAATCCATTAATGACGCCGGTTGCAGGTATATCTGGCCATCGAATTGGGGCCCTACCTATCGATACTCGTATGCTATCTGCATCGCTGGTAGTGGTGTTTCGATTATAATGAGCTGGGTTTTTAAAGAACATCTGAAGACTCTGAACAAGGAGCTGGAGCGCGAAGAACAGGAGAAAGGGATCAAGGAAAAGGGATTCCGATACCTTCTCTGAATCATAATAGTGATCCACGAGTTTAATTACGCACGACGCATCCGAGTCGTGTTGACATGAAATACAAATTGGCGTCGCTTGCGCTGTTAGCTGTTGGTGAACGTGTCACAATTCCTTGAGGAGTAGATGCATCGATCGGTGGAACGTTGCTGCTGGCTGGCAAGCGCGCAGTGACACGTGCTTCCTGCCCTTGAACTCTTGGGGCCCGATATCTGCTATCGCCATCGGAAAGAAACAAATGGCATAGTATAGAATTATGATTGAACGAGAAGTTGACAAAAGGAGTCGACGTGTGCCAGGAACTGATTTGAAAGGCGTCTAAAAGTCGGATACATATCACGATGAACCTGAAGTGAGTCTAAGTAATAAGGTCACGCGTTTGGTTGCCCAACGGCAGTCACTTCAGCCCAGTCTTTTACCTTCCTCACAACCTTTGCAGTAATTTAGCGCTTCAATCCTTTTACATCGTTTTCTTGCGTTCGCCTTCACTAGCTCGTTGATTCGAGTCCGTGTCAGCTGCGGGCGCATCGCACAAGCAAATTCAGCAATGAACTCCCTTGCATACGTCTCACGCCAATTCGATAAATTCACATCAGCCCGAACTCCCCCGTCAACCCCCGTCGACGGTCAGTTCCCTCATAGGGATTCATCTGCTCGGAGCGGGTCAGATGCTGGACCTTCTTTCAAGCGTACAAATTCGTGGACCAATAAATCGCGCCAGCAGCCTCAGGTCCAGGACTATCCACGACCAAAGCGTTCATATTCATCCCCTTCACAATTCTTACCCATACCATTACTTCGCCCATTTCCTCCTGCCCCTCCAACAGAGGTAGCCATACGTTCCAAGTATAGGTTCAGAGCAAGAAGTGCTTTCAGACGTCTCTGCCTCGTTCGCGCCTTGGTTCTCGTTTGGAATACCCTCTGCGCTACATTGGCACAATGGACACCAGCAGAGATCGATAACAAGGGAAAAGGCAGACTGATTGATGAGGCTCCTGAAAAGCCGTTGACGGACGCTTCCGATATATTGTTACCTGAAACGCAACCGCCACTGCCTTCAATTCCTTCCCCTCCATCCCCAGATATTCCATTTGATGATCCCAAAGCTATCCCATCCAAACCAGATACCGCCACTTTACCCACACCACCACCTTCACCACGTCCCCCGCCTTCGTCACATCTGCGTTCTCCAAAGTTTCCTTTAGCCACTGTGACCGATACTGCATCAAGATCCCCAACACCCCCTTTGATCCCTCCACATAAGACACCGTTCCATTTGCCAAAGACTCTCGTTCTTGACCTCGATGAAACTCTCATACATTCGACTTCGAAACCAATGAGTTCTTCGTCTAGTGGCTCTGGTCTTCTCGGTTTCGGACGCAGGAACAACGGGCACACAGTCGAAGTATTCCTTGGCGGCCGGAGCACTATTTATCATGTATATAAGAGGCCCTTTGTTGACTACTTCCTTCGTAAGGTTAGTCGGGCCTCCTTTTGCCAGCCATGAGAATGACTAACGGTTGCCAGGTTTCTGATTGGTACACACTCGTTGTCTTTACCGCCTCCATGCAAGAGTATGCCGACCCAGTCATTGACTGGTTAGACGCTGGCCGTGGCATTCTTTCGCGCCGTTTATTCAGAGAGGCGAGTCTCGTGATTTTCCGTGATTTTCCTTTACTCACCAGTGTCAAACCTCTTCAGTCCTGCACTCAGCTTCCCAATGGATCATATATCAAGGATTTGTCCCTTGTGGAACAGGACCTTGCTCGTATTTGTCTGATCGATAATTCGCCGATTAGTTACCGTGGCAATGAAGGTACGCACACTTCGATCACGACCAATACACAATCTGATGTCTACTGTCGCACTAGCGAATGGCATACCAATAGAGGGTTGGACGCATGACCCATACGACGAGGCCCTACTCGATCTATTACCCATCCTTGACTCACTGCGTTTCACGGGGGATGTTCGGAGGGTATTGGGCATTCGCGGGTTTTCATCCTAGTACATATTGTTCTACCACTCATTCTCACTGACTTTGACTCGTACGTCCTCAATATTGCCACACCCATTCATCCTGCATGTTTCGTTGGTTTTCGCAATTCGCATTTCGCATGCATGTCTTGCCGCATATCAAGCTTATAACTCACTACAGTAGTCATCATGGGCTTCGTTGTATAATTTAATAACTGCTTATCCTGTACACTATCTCAAATTCACAAGAACATGTCCAATCATCAGCAGGGAACTCCTGTTGCAAAAAGTTATTATGGAGAAAGGGCGATGGATATATGTAGTAAGTCAGATGAGGCCAGTGGACGACAGTTCAACCAGAAGTGGGGGTAAACGGACTCGAGCTATCACATTGCTAGTGCAGCCTGTAGTTCCTTCAACTGAGCCTCCTCGTCGTCCTCTACTGCTTGGGCTGTAAAAGCATGTTAGTTTGATGAACGTGAAGTCAACGTTGACACGAAGAAGCTTACGTCGCTCTTCTACCCTGCGAGCTCCTGGAGGAATGTGCAATGGGACGTGCTCTGCTCCAGCGAGGCGTTCATCGAGTGTCTCTTGCTCGAGCTCGGCGAGCTCTGCTTTGAGCTCCTCCTAATGATATCATGAGATCAAAGCGTTTATCAGTTAATGGGATGGACAGACCTCGTCTAGCTCTGTGCCAACAGGATTTGATATAGCTTCTGCAATTTCATTGGCAATCTCTCTCTGTTCCGTGATCTTACTCATAGTTGCATCGACCGTATCGATGTTCCTAAGAGGAGGGGGAGGGGAGGGAGGGAGTCAAAATCACTATGCGAGTGATCGGCGCCGTACGGGCGAATACGCACATGTTACCATGGATCGACGCAAGCACATCCGAAGCCTTCTTCATGGCATTCATCGTCTCCGCATTCATGTTCGCAGACTCTAGCGTGTTGATTTGTAGTTCCAGCTGTAGGCGTTGGCCCGCCAGCCGATCCATATCTGCTTCGCTCGCCTTCTTCCGCCGCAGAGCTTGCGCAGCCACTGTGCATCGTCGTGTGTAGGGGACGTGAGCTTCGAGGGCAGATGTGGGTGCGACGTACCAGCCTTGTTGGAGACGGCATTTGCTTTCGCCTTCTTGAGCTCTTCGTCAATCTTCTTCTGTAGGTACTCCTCTTTCTTCTCTATCATCTGTAGCTGTTGTCTCAGCCCTACGATGGCGTCGCGGGCTGCTTGTTTCGTGTCTCTCCTCCCCCCAAAATATGACATGAATCCAGACATCATGTTATCGAAGAATAAGAAAGCCAAAGAGATGTTGCAGGACAAAGAGCCACAGCGACACTGCGCAACCAGGCAAACCGCTAGAAGCTTCGACAGGGCAAGCACTGATATCTGAATATGGTAATTCGCCCCTCAATGACACTGGAACAAATTCTCGCATTTCCAGTCGTTCGCTCTCACAGCAAGGTCTCTAAAAAAGTGTTGTATGGTATCTGAAATGTCTACGTATGTAAAGGCCGACGTGGTAATTAATTGATCAACGGATATCGCTCTTGCTGTAATGTACTAATCATTGACTCTTCTTTTCTTCCCCACTGCCGACACAATCAACATGGAATGAAAACACATGTTAAATAGTCTTACCTTTCGTCGTCGCTGCGATCATCCGAAGCTCCTTGACCGGTGATCACGCGCCACGCAACGCGACAAATCATCCAGAACCAGATCATTTGGATAATCTTGAAGGGCTAATTAGAGTGCGAACATCGACATGAAGTCTAATACTCACCTGTAACGCCACCAGTAAGTAGACAAATATACTGTGAGACGTTGGCGAGTAATAATGTCCCAGCTCTGGCGCCCACTCTACAGTGATCAACCGCGGACCATCGACCCAGGCCGACAATATGACGATGATGAAGAGAACATGGCGTGCTACGAACCACGATATAAGGAACCAAGTGAAAGTGATGTCACAAAGGGTATATAGACCGATGTATCTAAACATTTTAGCGACCTATGCGAGAATGAGCGTTGAGTTTGAACAGCAAGGAGTGCAACTTGCCGGGAGGAAAATATCATTCCAGTCCATCAACGCCATGATTAGGCACCCAACGCGCGTGTAGTTGTAGAAGTAGCTCGCGACCATGAGGAAAATAGTGATGATATGGTGCGTCATCATTTGCGCATGGTCTTTTCTTCGCGCCTCAGCATTGAGTATCAGGACTTGATGAAGGTAGAAGGCGGTCTGAGTGAGATAATAAAACTTCAGAGGACCAGCAAGGGGAAAGTGGGGGTAGCCGATCCACAGTTCGGTAGGGTATAGGGCTTGTGTGGGAAGGTTTCGGTGGATATACTGTAATGTATGAGATTAGACATGTCACCTGAGCTGCACGAACGCACGTACAAAGCCAAATGACCACTGGAGTGTGTAGTATATGACCGACCAGCCTTGCTCTGCGAACCTCAGCACGCTGCGATGAATTTTGCGAGCATCCCGGGGAGACATTGTGCGTTTTGGAGGGTATTCACCACACTCGGCAGGTCCATTCTTGTTCACCACGCCATTCTGGAGGTTCGGAGGATTGAGGCGCTCCCAGTCGCGTACGAGTTTCCATCTAGCAAAAGGCTCCATTATATACACGCGTGCCACGTCGCGTAGAATTGCCATCACAGCAATGCATGTTATTACGAGACAACCATCTAGCAGACCGGTTCTGTAGTATGCAGAATGATGGAATGAGTCAGGATTGACGGGGGGAGCGGTTTGGTATGAGAGGGTAACGAATGGAAGGAGGTACGACGGTAGCCACTGAGAGTCATAGAGGCTGTTCATCGGAAAGCGTCGCAGGAGGTCGTCAAAAATTGCATGAAAAGGGTGATCGAACAAACGTGCGAGGGAGCGTTGTGCTTGTTTGTTCACGTCTTACGTTTTGATAGCGCAAAAAAGAACTGGCGAACCTGACTATACGACGGTGGACAGTTGGCAGGAAAACTTGGAAATTTCCTGTTTCCCAATGTCAGACCTATAGAAGAAAGAAAATCGGTAACATACTACTTATGAAGTATGTCATTTTAAAAAACGCGCCCACGTCGTGCGAACACTATACCTTTTTAGGTCAGTCAGTCATTCACCTTCATGAACGCGGCGAGTCGAGTTATTAGACACAATAATAATGTCCTCTCAACCAATTCCTACCCTTTACATCAATAATCTCAATGACAAGATCAACAAAGAAGAATTGCGAACGCAGCTCTATGCCCTTTTCACTACATACGGCAAGGTCGTTGATGTTATCGCGTCAAAAGGACCAAAGATGAGGGGACAAGCGTTCCTAGTCTTCACTGATTTGGCATCTGCAACTACTGCAATGAGAGCCTGTGAGGGTATGGTATTTTATGACAAGCCAATGGTGAGATTCAATTTGCTTCTAAGAGAAAACAAATTTCATCCCCATGTATGTAGCGCATCACCTACGCGAAATCGAAGTCATATGCTACCTCGCGAAGAGAAGACCCTAACTTTGTCCCCCCAACTGCTGTTCATGCAAATCAGAACGCAGCCCTGCTTGAAAAGGTCACTGTTTCATCTACCGATAAGCGCAGGCGCGATGAAGATATGGCAGATGGGCAGCCGAAGCCAAAGCGAGAGAAATCGCAGGAGGAGGACAGTGATGGAGAAGAGATGGAGATTGACGAAGATGAGGACGCTGCTCCAATACACAAACCTCTAGGTATGCGGATTGGTCCATATAAGCTATGTTCCCATGATTTCATCGTTCTTCACAAAAGCCACTATTCCACCGCCTACGCAACACCCATCTGCAAGATTGTTCTGCACGAATCTTCCCCAAGAAGTAACAGACGACGTACTCTCCGTGCTGTTCCAACAGTGCGTCCATATTCCTTTTTTTTTCACGCAGGTTTATCATGAATGTTGCGGATAGGTACCAAGGTTTCCAATCAACACATGTCACTCCATCACCAACTCCAAATGCTGCTGGTGCGAGCGTAAAAATGGCGCAAGTCTTATTCGACAACCCCGAACTTGCATCGACCGCAAAGGAGGCTCTAGATGGCTTCACACTAAAAAAAGGTTGGAAGATGTCTGTAGCCTATATTTGATTGATGTTCATACAGTAGATCGTAGCCCCAAAAATATGTACTACATAATCTTATTGAGACCACCTTGCACTTGAGGTACGAGTTAATGATCTGAGAGACAAGATTCTGCTCTGCTCGCACCAGTAGCCCTTCATTTCCTCAATGCTTCGAGAATGGCTTCACCAATCGGATGGGCTGAAGCCGGATTCTGTCCAGTGATGAGATTCCCGGCAACCACAACCTTGGGCTGAAATCATAGTAGATGAGTCTGCGTCTAATCACCTGCGAGCGTAGTACTGACCCCCCAAGGTTCAGCAGCTTTTTCATATTTCCCTCCAAGGCCGACAAGCTTGTCTTCCAATAGGAACGGCACATCCTGTGTTTAAAATACGTTTGGAAAATATTCCAATCACTGAATAAGTGATACTCGCCTTCACTTTGTCAATTGCCTCCTCCTCAGCGTTCGAGAAGCCGGTGCATGGTTTGCCGGCAAAAATTGACTTGCCAGATTCATCAGTCGCGCCAACGAGGGCACTGTGAGGGTCATCAACATTTGTTTGTTAGCGGCTGTCATCGTATAACTGACGCTGGTCCGTGGCAAACAGCGGAGGTCACTTTGCCAGCACGATAGAACTTTTTAAAAATAATCATTACACAACACATCATAGAGGAAACCCATTAGACGTACCGCGGATGCAAGCAGAATATTGACGGGATCCGATGCCAAATCCAAGACTGGACCATGTCCCCCTACATAGAAGATTGCATCATAATCATCGGAATTAACCTCGGAGAGCTTTTTGGCTGTCGAGAGCTTGCTCTGGACGACGGGGTCTTGAAGAAATTTGGGAACGTCGTCCGGGAACGTCTGGAAGCAGTGATCGTTTCAAAAATGGCTGATAATACTATGATCTTGGGCATTCACCTGGACACTGTATTCATCCACAGGCGGGTTAGGACCCTCAGGAGAAGCAAAATCGATTGTGAAATGGGGTGAGAGGATGTAGTACGGATGCGCAGCTTCAGGAAGGTACCATCCCTAGATCGTGGTTAGGCTGATGCAGCGATGAGTGAGAGGCTTCGCTGACTGTACTGGCACCTGTTAAAGTGCGGTTCGCCGATGTATAAACAAAGAGTATGCGCTTCGTCATGTTGTTTAGTGAGTGAGATGTGTTATCACAGCCATGGGCTTTATATATCTGTGAGAGTGCCACCCGGGCCCCTGAGTGCGTCACTTTGGTGTTTTGAGTGTGAGAAAGTAGAATAGAATAGATCGTTTTCGATCAAAAACCAACTCAATGCAATGTCCACCGAAATCATAACAAAGCGCCTTCATATCTCTGGTCTTACAACGCCAGCCATCACACCATCTGACCTTGCAAAGCGACTCAGCGCCTTTGGAAAGGTAATCTCACTTGAAGGCTTCGGAACATGTGATGCGCTCGGTCAACCAAGACCCTTTGGATACGCGACGATTGAAGGTCGCAAAACAGACTTGGCAAAATGTGAGTACCAACTGTAATCGCATTTCAACATTGATCGCTTATATCACACAGGCGTGAATGCACTCAGCGGAACAGTATGGAAAGGTGCCAAACTCCGCATTGGGGATGCAAAGCCTGATTTTCGTGAACGGTGCGTCTCCATTATTCCACTGTCAGACTCATTCCAACTCCTAATGAAAAAGACTCGCACTCTCCACATCTCTTCCGCATCCCCCACCCAAAAAACGCCGCCTCGATTCTAGGGTAGGCACACACTCGCTGGATATGTCACTGGTTACACCCGAGACGGCCCGTACCCGCGGAGGATGGAAGGTTACAGAGATGGGACGTGTAGTAAGGGTCATGAGAATGAGACCTGAGAGACCTTTGGAACCGCCGCGGGCTACTACCAGCGCAGGGAGCAAGAAACGCGACATTGATGGAAAAGGCAAGACAGGGAAACAAAAAAAGCGCATCAAACCTCCACCTGCGCGCGCGCGCCGCCGGACGATCGATCCGACTCGCTGGGACTCGGTGTATCTGAATGGTATCTGGTTGGATGCTGAGGTAGCGGGAGTTACCGGTTTGGGTAGAAGTGAGGATAGGAATCAGGTCGATGTCGCAGAGGATGCCGGTGGGCACATAATCCCGAGGAAAAGATATGCTGAAGAGGCTGAGAGCAGTGAAGAAGAGAACGACGACGAGAGTCCAGTTGAGACCCAGGACGAGGATGATGACCATGAGTCTGTATCATCATTGGTACCGGAATCCGCCATCTCCCCACTACCACCACTCGAGTTGCCCCCCTTCCACACTACTCGTCCACCTCCAACTGCATCTGCGGTTGGAGAATCCGTTTCTTTATCGGAAGAAAAGCTTGCCTCTCTCGCGCTTCTTCACTCCCTCTTCAACGACGGGGATGGGGACGAAGGGTGGGGAGGACAAGAGAGCTTGTCTGACATTGAAGATGCACGCCTTGGGAATAAAGGGGAGTCTCAGCCTGGGACCCGGATGGTCACAGATGAGGGCGCCGACGGTGCGATTGAGGAAGTACCCCGAGCCAAGTTCAAAGATGTGGAAATTGTGTCTGATACAAGTGATGGAGTGGAGTCACAGGTAAAATCACAGCCTCAACCTGTGCCCCAGCCAGAAAAAACTACCCGGAATGAGACACGAACCAAACTAAAAGATCTATTTGCACCGAGGGAGGATGAAGGTGCGTTTTCTTATTTCAGTTATACTGTAGCGCTTCTTCCCGTTTCCCCGTTCCGATTCTGGTCAAACGTGACTGACTGCGACCCACTGCAGCAAGATTTTCGTTACTTGGTCATCTCGACCTAGACTTTGAGGAGGAAGATATTCTTGGGATTTCCAACCTGACCCACCCCACCGAACCAGAGCACGCACCACCTATCCCTCACACAATACCCATTCCTCATGCGCAGCCACAACTGCCCTTAACACTCGATTCGAACCTCCCCTTCTTCTTTCCTCTCCCACCAGCCCTGAGTTCGCGCCCCTCAGGCGCGAGAAAGAAACCTCAAGACATATTCTCCATCTTTCCTTACGGGGGGCAAGAGAAAGATCAAAGCGGGGAGCCCTTCTTCCGCACTCAGTCGACTTCTGAAATTCATTCCCAATGGGAGGCCCAAAAAGGTCCGTTGACGAGGGAGTGGAAGGCACGGTGGAGAGAAGCGTCGAAGGGGAAGAGAGGGAGAGATGAGTGAACATATCCGATCGAGGGAAATCAGAGTTAGATTGTGAACGTCGCCTTCATAAATCTCAGACACATCTTGGTGTCCTTCGTGTCTACAGTATGAATAGACGCCGCTGCGGTTCCTGAATCTTCCCCCCACATCCAATAGCGATAGAAATGCACCAGTTTTTTTGTCGCTTTCAGCCCTCGTCACTGTGGCTAGACGGATGAAGAACGACAGCCCGAACCATCTATAGGTCTTGAATCTTCTGCACTGATGGGTTAGGTAATTTCCTCCCCATATTGTAGTTGACAGCATTTAGCATTCCTCGCTTCCGATATACATTTCAGCCTTTCGCGTCGAAGTAAAACTCCGCACACAAACTTTTTTTTACGAGATGTAAGTATAGCACAAGTATGGTTTGTATGTAAGATTAATAGCATGGCGAGCGAAGGCAGTATGCCGGTGCGAGGTTTTTGACTTTTAAGCGTTGCGTATGTTACATGAGGGGAGGATTCATAGGTATGGCGATATACAAGTTGGATATATGGGAGTTAGGGATAGCTTGCTGAATTGCACCTTGTTGTCTGCCTAAAAAGCTGACCTGTACAGCGTCGGTGGGCTACTTGGTTTTCAAAGATAGCGATAGCTTCTTTGTCATTAGCACCGCAATGTCCTGCCGACGTGACACGTTACGATGAGCCAACACAAACCAAGCAATTGTAGCTAACGTACGATGATTAGAGCAGTCAAGCTCACACGCCTTACTCGAGGTTGGGTGCCTGCTTCCACGACTTCGACAGCTTCTGGCAGATTCACGGCATTGGGATGTTGTTCTTCCTGGGGAATGGCCTGGATGTGACGACTTAATTGGGCTACAAGACTATGAAAAGAAAATGAGTACGAAGGTAAGAGGACCGAGCTCGGTAGTTTCGTCGTCTTCAGGAACATCGTACAGGTCCAGGGTGCTGATGCTGCTGAGGCGGTCATCGATGGTTTGCTACGTAGCGAGACGTCTGTCAAAAAAATAGCACAAAATGTCATAGGTTCGCGCGCTTACCATCATCTCACGGTTGCTCAGCTTTACTCTCGGGTATGGGTGGAAGCGAAGCAAATAAGATGTCCTGTAGCTGGGCAACCGCATGTCGCTCGTCGAGTATTGGCTCATTACAAGTGAAAAAGAGGGGAAAGGAACGTCGTCTGTCCTGCGTACAGGCATGAGGGTTTTAAATTGATCGGACGAAGAAGGGAAGAAAAAAAGAAAAAAGAGACGGGAACCCGAATACGCAATGAGTCCGACAGGGTTGAGTTATTGGCGCATGACTTGGTCAGCGCCTTTTCCAGTTTGGTGTGGATCCTCAGGGCTCAGGCCTCGAATGTCAAGACAAAATTGCATCCGCGGGACCAATTCTCCAGGCGTCATGGTCAGGCAACTTCTATCCAGAATCCACCGTTGATAACCAAACGAGAGACACGATAGCGCAAGAGGGTCAACGCGATTCAAATTGTGACTTGGACACTGTGATCCTGTCAACCTATACAGCCAGCATTCGTCCAAGCTCCATGATACATCATCGACATAGACGATCGCTTGAACCTCTTGTAACCTGCTTGGATGACAAGAATGCAGCACGAGCGAGGTTCCGGCCAGCTGAAAGAGAAGAGGAGTCAGTACGATGCTCCAGTGCATGGACTCTCGTTTCTCATATGAAGAATTCTCGGTCGTATGGTACAAATTATATCTGCAATGCGCTGATCAACCATACTGAGCGACCACCATCCATTTTATATGCCAGAAACACCATCAATTCCGAGCTACTTCCTGCGCTGACAAGTGGCCAGCGGAGGACGCGTGACAAAGTAGTGTGACGCTTCGTGTGACCACAAAAAGGGGCGTCACGCTATTTCACGCAATCGCGCGCACGAGCCAGGCAAGTCTCCAACCGCCATCATGAATCGTGAATGCAGCTCAGCAGTGTGCCCTCAAGACCTCAAGTCTAAAGCAGCATTCGTGTGAGTCAAGATAATCACTATGGCTGCCTCAAGACTGTCCCCCAAGTTGTAACCGGGCGCAACCGCCCTCAACATTCGCCAGCACCGTGGCCCCATTGCCACCCAAATAGTGATATGCACAGAAACAAAACATGGTTGGAGTGAACAAGACACTCACTTGTGACTATGATCCATCTCAGTGCCCCCCAATGCATCGTAAGCTGCCTCAACTTCTCCAAAAAGATTTCGTGCATCCAGATGGAAAAAATGTCGAGTTCGATGATCCAGCATGAGAAGAAATACCATCAAGATGCAGAAACCAAGAAGACTCCATGACCTATTGCTGACGCAAAAATGGGAATTTTTCACCGTCTCTAATATCTGGTTCTCGACGCTGTCAATGATGTCGGTGAGGTTGAGCCATCGTCCATCCAATCTGAAAGTACGACCAAGCCGTCCTTCAAAGTCTCGTAGGGAACAAGACATCGTCTAGGTGACTCTCTCGCTTGAGGGGTTCATCGGTGCGTGAGGGGGTATCGAAACCACCGGCGTCTTTCTTCGAGATCTTCCCTGAACTCGGTCGGAAGGAGATTCCTTGCTGTGCCCTTGAGTTGTTGGAGCTGAGCGAGTTTTGCTTTGCAGGAATCTGTGGCGCGTGAATGAAGGTGAATGACTGTGGGTGTCAGGTTTGTGTTAGGGCCATCTTGAATTTGGCTTTGGAACCCTGGTTGCCGCAACTCCGCTCGCCAATTCAAGCCACAGTTCTGTCATGACACACTTCGTCTCGCTGTTTTTATGGACCCCATCAAGGCCTAAAAATTCTGAATTTTCTTCTCAGTTATTATACGAAGACCTTGGGCAAGACTAGGAGGGTTTATCGGATGGCTCTCATGAAAGCTTGGCGACGACTGTCACTTGGATCTTGGACCTCTTCCTCAATTACTGTGGTCGATATGCTTTCGAGCAGATTCAAGTAGCACCTGGGCCTTCGCACATGATTTACAATATTACGCCGACCTATCTAGATTTTGGATTGTCGTATGCCCAAAATCTCAGTAAGTCGCCCTTCCATTTATACTACTGCGCTGACTGAATTTTGCTTTCAATTGGGTTTATGATCTTCAAATTGCAATTTTTAGCTATAATGCATGAGAATTCATCCTACACCCGTAACATTCATATATAGAAGTGGTCATCACAAACAATATCATGTCCCGCGAAACGTCAAGATATCGAGCAGAGGAGGATTCATGAAAACAGCTTTCAGACAACTAAATTCACACCCACACTGTACACTGATCATTACTTGCATCTCCTTCACTATTCGACATCGCCTCCTACATCGCCACTGGGACTGGGCATGTTTGAAACTTCGGCCAGGTGAGTCAGTACTTTACTCGTCCATTTTTTGCACTTGATTGCCTTCGCTGATGCTATCACTCTCGATTTGTATTGCAGGCTGCGGTAATCAGCATGTCGAAATGATTGCTCGGGGATCGCTTGGATTAAAATTTCCCGCATTGTCAGGGCGTTGTATCAACGTACGGGAATCGCTATTTGACATATTCTTGCTACTTACACGCTGCCATATCTGCACAATCTTATTTCTATGTACAGGACGTGGTGGTTCTTCTGATCATCTACTGCAGACGGAATGTGTTATCATGAAAATTATCTACTGCCAAGCGAGCCCTCGGACAAATGGATACGCGACGATTGAAGGTCGCAAAACAGACTTGGCAAAATGTGAGTACCAACTGTAATCGCATTTCAACATTGATGGCTTATATCACACAGGCGTGAATGCACTCAGCGGAACAGTATGGAAAGGTGCCAAGCTCCGCATTGGGGATGCAAAACCTGATTTTCGTGAATGATGCGTCTCCTCCCATTATTTCGCTATCAGACTCATTCAGAACCCCAATGAAAAAGATTCGCACTCTCCACACCCCTTCCGCATCACCCACCCAAAAAACATCGCCTCAATTCTAGGGTAGGCATACACTCGCTTGATATGTCACTGGTCCGCCCGAGGCGGCTCTTACCCGCGAGGGATGGAGGGTTACCGAGATGGGACGTGTAATAAAAGTCATGAGAATGAAACCTGAGAGACCTTTGGAACCTCCGCGTGCCACTACCAGCGCAGGGAGCATGAAACGCGAGATAGATGGAAAAGGCAGGGGAAGGAAACAAAAAAAACGCATCAAATCTCCACCTGCGCGCGCCGCCGCCGAACGATCGATCCGACTCGCTGGGATTCGGTGCATCTGAATGGTATCTGGTTGAATGCTGAGGTAGCGGGTGCAGTAGAGTCTAATGCCGGTTCTGGTTAGAAGTGAGGATAGGAATCAGGCTGATGTCGCAGAGGATGCTGATAGGCACATAATCCCGAGGAAATATCGTGCCGGAGATGCTCAGAGCAGTGACGAAGAGAATGACGACGAGAGTCCAGTTGAGATCGAGGACGAGGATGATGACCATGAGTCTATATCATCATATGTCCCAGAGTCCGCCATCTCCCCACTACCACCACTGGAGTTGCCCTCCCTCCACACTGCTCGTCCGCCCCAACCACACCTGCCGCTGGAGAAACCGTCTCTTTATCAGAAGAAAAGCTTCCCCCTCTCGCGCTCCTTCACGCGCTCTTTAACGACAAGGATGGGGATGAAGGGTGGGGAGGACAAGAGAGCTTGTCTGGCGTTGAAGATGCACACGTTGAGAGTAAAGGGGGTCTCAGCCTGGGACCCAGATGGCTATGGATGAGGGTGCCGACAGTGCGATTGAGGAAGTACCTCGAGCCAAGTTCAAAGACATGGAATTTGGGTCTGATACAAGTGATATAGTAGAGTCACAGGTAATCACAGCCCCAACCTGTGCCCCAGCCAGAAAAAACCACCCAGAATGGGACGCAAACCAAACCAAAAGATCCATTTGCACCAAGGGAGGACGAAGGTGCGTTTTGCTATTTCAAGTATACTGCATCGCTTCTTTCCCCATTTCTTTTGCAATTCTGGTCAAACGTACTGACTGCGACCCACTGCAGCAATATTTTCGTTACTCGGCTATCTCGACCTAGACTTTGAGGAGGGGGATATTATTGGGATTTCCAACCTGACCCAACCCACCGAACCACCTATCCTTCACACAATACCCCTTCTTCGTGTGCAGTCACAACCTCCCTCAACACTCGATTCGAGCCTCCCCTTCTTCCCTCTTCCACCAGCCCTGAGGGACGCGAGAAAGAAACCTCAACATATTCTCCGTCTTCCCTTACGGGGGGCAACAGAAAGACGGAAGCGGGAATCCCTTCCGTACTCAGTCGACTTTTGAAATTCATTTCCAATGGGAGACCCAAAAAGGTCCATCGACGAAGGAATGGGGAAGGCACGGTGGAGAGAAGCGTCGAAGGGGAAGAGAGGGAGGGATGAGTGAACATATCCGATCGAAGGAAATCAGAATTATGTAGATTGTGGACATCGCTGTCATAAATCTCAAAGAGATCTTGGTACCATTCGTGTCCACCGTATGAATAGACGCCACTTCAGCTCATGAATCTTCCCCCTGCCTGAAAATGCACTATTTTTGCTGTCACTTTCAGCCCTCGTCACCTTTGCTAGACGGATGAAGAATGAAAGCTAAAATTACCTATATGGGAGTCTTTCGCACTGGTCAGGCGTTTTCCTCTCTATGTAGTAGTTGACAGCATTCGGCATTCCTTATTCAGGTTTTCGATGTAGATCGATTTCAGCCTTTCCCGTGGAAGCAAAACGCTGCACGCAAATTTTTTCTACGAAATGTAAGTATAGCACAAGTATGGTTTGTTTGTATGTAGGATTAATAGCATGGCGAGCGAAGATAATATGGCGGTTCGAGGTTTGACTTTTAAGCGTTGCGTATGTTACACGAGGGATGGCTTGCTGAATTGCACCTTCTTGTCTGCCTAAAAAGCTGACCTGTACGGCGTCGGTGGGCTACTTGGTTTTCAATGATAGCTTCTTTGCCATTAGCACCGCAATGTCCTGCCGACATGACACGTTACGATGAGCAAACGCAAACCAAGCGAATGTAGCTAACGTACGATGAATAGAGCAGTCAAGCTCACACGCCTTACTTGACGATGGGCGCCTGCTTCCACGACTTTGATAGCTTCTGGCAGATTCACGGCATTGGAGTGTTGCTCTTCCTGGGGAATAGGTTATATGCGATAACTTAATTCGGCTACAAGGCTATGAAAAGAAGATGCATACGAAGTCAAGAGGAGCGAGCCCGTCGGTTTCGTCGTCTTCAGTAACATCGTACAGGTTCAGGGTGCTAATACTGCTTAGGCGGTCATCGATGGTCTGCTATGTAACGAGACGTCTGTCAAAAATAGCTCAAAATGCCATAGGTTCGCGTGCTTACCATCATCTCACGGTTGCTCAACTTCACTCTCGGGTATGGGTGGAAGCGAAGCAAATAAGATGTCCTGTAGCTGGGCAAACGCATGTTGCTCGTCGAGTATTGGTTCATTACAAGTGAAAAAGAGGGAAAAGGAATGTCGTCTGTCCTGCGTACAGGCATGGAGTTTTAAATCGATCGGAGGAAGAAGGGAGAAGGAAAGGAAAAAGAGATGAGAACCCGAATACGCAATGAGTCCGACAGGGTTGAGTTATTGGCGCATGACTTGGTCAGCGCCTTTTCCAGTTTGGTGTGGATCCTCAGGGCTCAAGCCTCAAATACTAGGACAAATTTGCATCCGCGGGACCAATTCTCCAGGCGTCATGGACACGCAACTTCTATCCAGCACCCGCCGTCGATAACGAAGCGAGAGGCACGATAGCGTAGGAGGGTCAACGCGATTCAAATTGTGACTTGGACCCTGTTATCCTGCCAACCTATACGGCCAGCATTGGTCCAAGCTCCACAATACATCATCGACACAGACGACCCCTTGAACACTTGTACCCTGTTTGAATGACAAGAAAGCAGCGCGAGCGAGGTCCCAGCTGACTGAAAGAGAAGAAGAGTCAATACGAGGCTCGAATGCATGGATTCTCGTCTCTCTTATGAAGAACTCTCGGTTTTATGGTATAAAATATATCTGCAATTCGCTGATCAACCATACTGAGCGACCATCATCCATTCTGCATGCCAGAAAAAACACCAATTCCCAGCTACCGCCTGTGCTGACAAGTGGCGGAGGCCGCGTGACAAAGTAGTGTGACGCTTCGTGTGACCACAAAAGGGGCGTCACGCTATTTCACGCAATCGCGTGCACGAGCCAGGCAAGTCTCCAACCGCCATCATGAATCGTGAATGCAGCTCAGCAGTGTGCCATCAAGACCTCAAGTCTAAAGCAGCATTCGTGTGAGTCAAGATAATCACTATGGCTGCCTCAAGACTGTCCCCCAAGTTGTAACCGGGCGCCACCGCCCTCAACATTCGCCAGCATCGTGGCCCCATTGCCACCCAAATAGTGATATGCACAGAAACAAAACATGGTTGGAGTGAACAAGACACTCACTTGTGACTATGATCCATCTCAGTGCCCCCCAATGCATCGTAAGCTGCCTCAACTTCTCCAAAAAGATTTCGTGCATCCAGATGGAAAAAATGTCGAGTTCGATGATCCAGCATGAGAAGAAATACCATCAAGATGCAGAAACCAAGAAGACTCCATGACCTATTGCTGACGCAAAGATGGGAATTTTTCACCGTCCCTAATATCTGGTTCTCGACGCTGTCAATGATGATGTCGGTGAGGTTGAGCCATCGTCCATCGAATCTGAAGTACGACCAAGCTGTCCTTCAAAGTCTCGTAGGGCACAAGACATCGCCTATGTGACTCTCGTTGGAGGGGAATTTATCGGTGCGTGAGGGGGTATCGGAAACCACCGGCGTCTTTCTTCAAGATCTTCCCTAAACTCGGTCGGAAGGAGATTCCTTGCTGTGCCCTTGAGTTGTTGAAGCTGAGCGAGCTTTGCTTTGCAGGAATCTGTGGCGCGTGAATGAAGGTGAATGATTGTGGATCCTGTCAGGTTTGTGTTCATCTTGAATTTGGCTTTGGAACCCTGGTCGCTGCAACTCCGCTCGCCAATTCAAGCCACAGTTCTGTCACGACACACTTCGTCTCGCTGTTTTTATGGACCCCATCAAGGCCTAAAAATTCTGAATTTACCTCTCAGTTATTATACGAAGACCTTGGGCAAGACTAGGAGGGCTTATCGGACGACTCTCATGAAAGCTTGGCGACGACTGTCACTTGGATCTTGGACCTCTTACTCAATTACTGTGGTCGACACGCTTTCGAGCAGATTCAAGTAGCAACTGGGTCCTCCGCACATGATTTACAATATTACGCCAACCTATCTGAATTCTGGATTGTCGTATGCCCAAAAATCTCAGTAAGTCGCCCTTCCATTTATACTACTGCGCTGGCTGAATTTTTCTTTCAGTGGGACTTGTGATCTTCAGGCAGTAATTTTTAGCTATATAATGCCTGAGAATTCATCCTACACCAGTAACATTAGTGTAAGCGGTCGTCGCGAGCAATATCATATTTCCCGCGTAACGTCAAGACATCGAGCAGAGGAGAGTTCATGAATACAGCTTTCAGACGATTAGATTCACAACCACACTGGTCACTGGTCACTGGTCACTCTTTACATCTCCTTCACTATTCGACAGCGTCTCCTACTTCGCCATTGTGACTGGGTGCATGTTTTAGACTTGGGCCGGGTGAGTCAGTTCTTTACTAGTCCATTTTCGTACTTGATTGCCTTCGCTGATGGTGTCACTCTCACTTTCTAGTGCAGGCTGCAGTAATCAGCGTATCGGAATGATTGGTTGGGGATCGCTTGGGTTAAATTTTCCTACATTGTTTTCTCAGTGTACGAGGATCGCCATTTGACATATTCTCCTACTTACACGCTGCCACATCTGCACAATCATACACTGCCATTTTCCTCTTCTCCACCAATGACCTCGAATGTCCAGGTCTGAAATTGATCGAGACTTCTCATGGACAGACTATCCCGAAGAGTGGCAGATTCTCCGTACAGACAAAAACAGTGATGTGATTGATCAGGCATTTATCGAAAAGGTGTCAAAAATCCCCGCCGGAATAATCAGCTATGCTACATATCTACTCACAGAGGTCGCTGTCGCAGATTCTCGCGCTTCCCGTGTGGAGGATCATCCGCTGGCAATAGCGGCGTTCGCCCGTTCATGTTTCTATTTGCATGACGGCGAATCTTGACCATGCGTTCGTTATGACAAGTTATGCATTCTATGCATAGGACGTCGTGGTTCTGCTGATCATGTGCTGCAGACGAAATGTATTGTCATGGAAATTATCTATTGCCAGACGAGCCCTCGGACAAAAGATTCTTCAGGTCGCCCTACATAATAAGAATGTGTGTTTTTGCAACCATTGCGGCTGTGACATCGTCGTGGGAAATGAAACAGATTATGATGATACCACATCTGACTTCGATCAGAATTATGTATTGTGTGATATCGTAGATCTGCATTCATCACTAGCATGTCTTCATTCTTTGGATTGTCAGTAGTCCTTTCAAGAAGGCAGACAATGAACTGACACAGAGGCCTCTGCTTGTTTGTTCAGAGGGAAGACTCGCACGTTTAAACCTCGCAAGGACGTTCCCGAGGGCACCAAACAATATCAACTGCGCAAGTATGCGGAGGCGACCTTGGTAAGTACACTAATGACACGGCGACGTCGATTTTAAAATGCAACCCAGGGTTCCGGCAATCTGAGGTTGGCTGTCCGGCTTCCTGAAGGTGAAGATACGAATGAGTGGCTCGCCGTTCATGGTGCGGGCTGTCTATGTCCGTCTACGATGCATCACAGTATTCATCTGGAACAGCTGTTGATTTCTTCAACCATCTGAATATGCTGTACGGTACTGTCACTGAGTTCTGCACTCCGCAAGAGGTAGGAACCTGCTGCTGACTACTACCACTCGATCTGAAGCACTGGCTTTAGTGTCCGATAATGTCCGCTGGTCCGCGGTGAGCATCTGTCCGTGGCATGTACAAGACAAACTCATTGTAAATCTGGTAGATACGAGTACCTCTGGGAAGATGGCGTAAAATATAAGAGACCCACGAAGCTGCCTGCCCCCGAATACGTCGATGCATTGATGAACTGGGCTCAGAACATTCTCGACGACGAAACCGTGTTCCCCAACAAGATCGGTGCGTAACCCGCGATGGAACTTGCTCTTTTCAACAGTCGTTGATGAAGCTGTAGGCGTGCCATTCCCCCGAAATTTTCGAGACACGGTGCGCACGATCGTCCGCCGCCTGTTCCGCGTATACGCGCACATATACAGCAACCATTTCGACCAAATCTGCGCGCTTGGCATTGAAGGTAAATGACAACCTGGTTTATCATTCGGATCTCACCGCAGGTTGATCAAAAATTTCAGCTCACCTGAACACCAGTTATCGGCATTTCTTTTTGTTCATAAATGAGGTGATTACCACATTTGTCCCCGTCCGCAACCGCTTAAACTCCAATAGTTTGACCTTGTCGATAAGAAAGAGTTGGCACCTCTCGATGAGCTCAATGATGCCATCCTCGCCGAGGACAAGTCCCGATGATCATCCCTACATATGTTTAGCCATCTCGATTCATTGGTCACCTATATTGCTACCGTGGCGTCAGGGATAAACGGTTTTTGTAATGTGCATCAAATCACGATGCTGTTTAAGCGTGCTATGCGTGTATACGACATGGAGCACTAAATCGTGGAGTTGTAAGCATGTATCAGGGATCAAAGTTTACAGAAGAACGGCTACTAATGAGTACATATCGTGTGTGATGAACTCGGAACGACTCTCATAAAGTACAGAAAAGTGGAAATTGTTAGCGTCAGCGTTAGTAGAGGTACACCATAAGAATACAGTGAAACGGAAGGAAGTGATGATACGAGTGACAAAATCTATTGGAGGGGGAAAACCTGAAATGCGCTGCGCTGCGCGCGATTTGGTATACTGGACACGTCCGGGGTGGGAGATATCTCTTTCGGATCTTAATATTTTAAATAGTCCTCTGCGGTTTCAAAATTTAAGTGAAAACGTCGTAGACCCAAAAGGTCGAGACATACCTTGACTACTGACCACTGCACAATTAGCGTCTTCAGCCTGTCTCGAAGTGCTTTCCGACAGAGCTCGCATGATAGCTGGTCACCTAAAGGTGCCAAAGCAGCCTCGATCGCGTTCGTGGACAAGTCTGGATTGTACTGAAATCAATCCCAGAGCTGTGTAACTGGTATTCAAACATACCTGGTCTGGCATCCCAAGCGAGGTATGCAGATGCGAGAGCCCATGCTCTTGTGAGCTTCTTCTGCTCGGTGAAGTCGCAATCATTAGTGGGGGCATGTGGATGAGGCGGTGGTAAGAGGAGACGTTTTAAAGCATCCGCACGGCCAAAGTGGAGAAAAAACAATCTTTTCAGATATCTTGCACCAATTTTGTCGGCCATCTCGTCTGTCAAGGATGCCAGGGAGAAGGAGAGCAAGTGAGATGAAGTTGAGACGGCGAGGTCATAGAGATCAAACGAGGCAGCTAGCGTATAGAGTTCCAAGGGATAAAGAGGAGCATGCGCGAGTAGCAGCGAGTGTAGGGGCGTAGAAGAGCCGGCATAGCGCTTGACAGAAAGGCCATAAGTTGTAAGCACCGACAATGCTGCTGCAAGGGATTCGAATGAAGGAGAGTAGTGGGAACATGACATATCATAAATGGCGTGAAGTATGATGTTTAGAATGGTGGAAGATTCAGAGACCATTACGACTGGACCTAACTGGCCTGGCGGAGCCTTGGAAGAAGGTGGAAGTAAACCGCCGAAGGCATTTTCAGAGGCCTCATGGAGGACGTTGTTGTGGACATAAAAGAATACGGAGTCGGATGATAGGAGCACAAGGTCCGGTGGAAGTGAATGAATTTGTGCTCCGGGAAAGAACGTGGTGGACACAGAGACGAGAGTGTCTTCATCTGTTGGAGAGTCTGCCGGAGACGCGGAGAAGGAATCCTTAAATTATGGTAAGCAAATATCGGCTTTGATATCGCTTCAGGCTGGACAACATACGGGAGGAGTTGGTACCTGCATAGGCACTGCGGAATATGTACGTTCCGCCACGGGCTTTTCAGGCACAGGGACTTCTATCTCCAAAGGCTCTGAGACAAATTGCAAGACGAAATCCCAGTCAGTATTATCCATACAATTACTCATACGTAGTTGCCTCAGTGGAGACTTTGATTTCTGGTTGGGATGAGAAGGGAACTGGTTAAAATAAAAATACAGGTCGTCGAGGAAAGGAAATGTAGTTCAAGGAAAATATTAATGTAGCACGGCCGATGGCGAGCGCATGTAGGCTATGAAGAGAAAAAGGGGTAGGCAATTGTTGGGGGATACAATCTTGGGATAAATTCAAACCACGTGCTCTTTACACTTCTCCCGATAACGTACAGGGGGGTCGGGTCGATGATAGGTGGAGTGAGAAACACATTACAGACCCGCTAATCAACTCCCGAATTTTCTCTTGGACTTCAGTTTATGAATTTCTTCCCGTTGTCCGAAATTCGAATCGTGCAATTCCTGACGTTCGCGTAAGAATAAGAAGCGTGCTGTCTTTAAACCAAGACGCACCATATTCGCAAGCCTCTTACCCGTGGACACAACGTTCAGTTTTTCTAAAACCTTCTCTTCCGGCATGGTCATGACCTCTAGTTCGGTGCCTAGTGAGCGCAAAGTGAGAAACTCCGTCATACAAGAGAGAAATGACGTGCCAATGCGCTTTTCTATTTTTGATACTCGCTCCTCATCCTTTTCCGTCACAAAACTGATGGCAACACCACCTTTCCCTGCACGTGCAGTTCTACCAACTCGATGAGTGTATTCTTCCGGCTCATTTGGTAGGTCCCAGTTAATAACCATCGCCACGTCCTCGATGTCCAACCCGCGTGCGCCAACATCTGTTGATACAAGTACTGGGATAAAAGACGACCGAAAAAGTGACAAGGATGTCAACCGCTCGCGTTGTGTCAATCTTGAATGTAGTGCGGTACTGCGAATAGACAAAGTCTGGAGTAGATGTGTGAGATAAGCAGCTGTGCGAGGCTTTGTACAGAAGATGATTGTAGGTGGTGGTTGTATGGGTATATCCTCATCATTGGGGCCGGGCTTTCGTGATGTTTTCCCCTTCCCCCCCTGTCTTGATTTTGTTTTACTCTTTCCAGATTTGACTGGTTCCGGGGGCGCACGGCGTAGCGATACGATGCTCTCTGGAGGATTACAGAGTAAATGATAAAGATACGGCTCTCGTACGTGCGAGGGAACCAGAACATAATGTTGTTTTAATGTTGCAACCGTTTCAACACTGAATTGAAACAAATTCAGTCGTTAGTACTGAATGCGACGACTCTCTTACGTTGATTTTGTCCTATGGACGAATGGTTTTGCCTTCCCAGGCCTTGGCGGGGCTTCTACCAAGGACTCAATTGCTGGTGTCAAGGTGGCCGTAAAAAGACATGTTTGTCGATCGCTGGGAAGAGTCTCGAACAAAAATTTGAGTTCAGGTGCAAAAGTCGATGTAAGAAGGCGATCCGCTTCATCCAATACCTGATTTAGCTCTACATAAGTGTCCGCACAACTTCGCACAAAAATATTGCACTGACGAGAAACTTGACACGGGACAGATTCCACTCGCGGTTACTACTCCGCATGTGGTCAACTATACGCCCAGGGGTAGCTACTACAACATGGGGATGGCCACCAAGTTCTAAAGCTTGTGTCATCATATCCATGCCACCGACTATAACAGACGTCCGGACGCCTACTGCAGCACCAAGCACTGCAAATTGTTCAGATATCTGGAATGCCAATTCTCTGACGGTATAAATGTCATAATGCCTTCTCAATCTGAATAAATGAGCAAGCGAACCTCGTAGGTGTCAGTATAAGAGCAAATATCCCGTATGGGTCCTCGGATAACTTCTGCAAGATTGGAATTGCGAACGCTATAGTTTTTCCAGAGCCCGTCTTTGCGTTTCCTATGCAGTCTCTCCCTAAAAGCAGGTTAACGACGAATTAACTCGATAAATATATAGAAGGCTTACCTGCAAGAAGGGGAGGGATACACGCTGCTTGGATTTCTGTCGGAACCCGTATAGACATACGCGCGAGAGCAGAATGAAGAGGGGGCGCTACGCCCATTTCAGCAAATGAGCCTGCGACATTTCCACGAGAAGCTGAAGACAGGTCGTCTTTCGCTTTGAGTTCTCTTTTGAGACTGAAATTCACTCGTCCTTGGTCCTCGAACGCGTAGGGAGACCCGAGCTGATACGGGTGATCCTTGTGCTCGTCTTCACTCGACAGTTGCTCCTCAGAGTCATCGGAATCGTCTACCACGTGCTCATAGGGGGGTGATGAAGTTGATGATAGGTCCTCTTCCGCAAAAGTTTTCAGAGTAGATGATGTCCGCAGCCGTTTGGCCGGACGTCTTTCTTGTAGTTTCAGTAACTCATCTGCAGCAATGGTCGGGTTGTATTTCATCGGGTTGTGGTGGATTGTCCTCCCTTTACGATCTGGCCCAGATTATGAGAGAATGAGAGAAATCCTTGACAACTTGGAAATTCACTTATTCGTCACGTGACATATACGTGCAGTGTGCCATCATGTCCACCAGATCGGTCGGCAACGTTGACGAATCAATTCTTCTTATCCCGCGGAGTCTGTGTCAAAATTATTATTGAACGAGTTACCGGAACCCGAGAATCTTGCGATGATCGTTCGGAGTACTGCGAATCCTGTTTGGTCTTACGTAATTCAAGGTGCAAACCACCAATCAGCTACCCACGATCGCAGCCCGCCTGTCTTCATTTCAGCATGCGAAAATTAAAGAGGTAGTAATATTGGTGATAGGATCGGACCCAAGGCTTGGTGAACTAGCTAGTCATAGTCGAATCGTCATAGATTTGGAAAAAAAAAGTTCTATGGATACAATTGGGTATAAGAAAACAGGGTTCTATGCTACAAAGACGTTTCGTGACGCTCGTTACCGTAAGTATCGACTAACTTTTACAAATTCAACTTGCTATCTATATCACTGGCAAGCATCCACGACGGATCGCTCCACTCATCATGTCCATAGCTGTCAAGCGCCATTGAAAGGGAAAACCCGAAGTCGGAAAATAGCGAGTTAGTGGGTGGAGCTCCACCGAAAGATGCCGAGCATGGATCAGATTGGGTTGAAAGCTGATAACCGCCTGCCGAATCATAAACAGATGATGAGAGATAATTGGCGTTACAGTCTGTTGAAATATGTGGAAGACGGAGTTGCTCTAGTCCAAGGAATGCGCCATCTTGGGACAAATCATATTCGGGCTGCGGTATGTTACCGTCGCGTCTGAAAGTTGCTGCGGTCGGAGTCTGGTGGGCGTTGATCGAGGGTTAGAAACATAAACGTAAAATTGACAAACATCGAGACGTACAGCATCAAGATCGCGAGCCAGATCGGAAATTAGCTCAGCGAGCCCCGGCGTAGGAGGCCGTGACGTGTCCAATTCCAACCCGAGTGCATTCGCACGCTGGGGTTGAAACTGAGGATGAGACGAAATAGAATCCGGGTGCTTGTCGGCACGCATCGTTTCCAGAGATAGCACAGGAAGTAAAGGTGGCAAACGTAGAGGAGAGAGCCCAGGCGAGGACGAGACAGATGACGGAAACCGTGTTTCCAATGTGTCTATGCGATCCTCGCGCGAAAAACTCTTAGGATAGACCCTCCTCGAACGAGCACGTCGCACTGGGCCAATGGATGACTCCGCAATTGCAGGCTTTTGATAGGGAGCACTTTTAAAAGTCCTGGCGCCCGACTTGATACCCTTGCGGTTGGGCTTGAATTTGTAGTGAGGATACTTCGTATAGTGAGCTGCATGAACTTCCGCTGCCTTCTTGTGCCACACAGCCCTATCTTCGTCGCTCATCTCTCTCCAAAGCCGCCCTGCGATGCGGCTAAGATTTTGCTGACGCTTCTCAGGGTCTGCGTTGTCCCGGCTCTTGAGCATATGGGAACGGTAGAGCATGAATGCGTTCGGCGGACGAGGAATATGTTCTTTTGAAGGAGGTTCTCCGTTCGTGGAAGAAGTCAACGGGAGCACATCAGGACTAGGAAATAGTGGAGGAAATGCAAGTGAAGAGCAGAAAATATCGTGCCCCTGCTCCAGGCAGGGAGGCGCTGATTGAGAGCGATACAAATCATCTGAGGGAAGGGATATATCGCTGAAAGCAGGAGACTGCGAAAATAACCACGGTGGATAACCCATAAGACCTCCAGCATTAACAACGTAAGGATTGATCATTTGTGAGCCGTTAGATGCTGACAGACCATGATTAGCCTAGTCCAGGATTGCACAAGAGATGACATACCAGGATAATCCATCATGTCAGGTAAACAGTATCTGAACGGGAAAACGATCTGAATGCCGGTTTGTTGAAGGCGACGAATGATATGAGATTAGATATTATCACCACTCTTCTTATACGCGCCCCGTGCAATAAAGGGGACTGGAAGGTAGCCCGACTGAATGGGTCCCTCAGGTGTCGGAAGCTCATCTGAAAGGTAGCGGCTCAAAAAACACAAAGGGAACACATTGGGTTCTATTGGTTTGAAAGAGAAGTGCGCAACGCCATAGGGATCACGTGATCGAGACAGAGCAACTTGGGAAGTACGCGAGCGCACGTTGTAGAACACGTTGCCCGACAGTCGAATATCATCCTTTTGGGGCTATATCATTTCCGCAAAATGCTGTGCCAAGGACCGTACATTCTGCAGAGATATCTGTAATATCATCATGGTCATTGGGTCACGAGTGCGAATGGATGATAAGCAATCGCTAGTCTTCAGGCTTGCGCACCAATATTTTAATGTCACCTCAGGGACAAGAGGCATGGCAAAAGGCATGGCAAGAAACGAGTGGCGTGCGAGTAACAGTGGAGCGCAGCGAATAGCGCTGTGTGGAGAAGTCTGACTCATAATATTTAGAATCAGAAACATGTATACGGAAGGATGCTGTGCAAACGTATATGAGCGGATTGACTAGGAAGAAAACGTCCGGTTCTGTATACGTTCAATGGCGTCAAATTGAAATCCCCCGAGAGCCCGGGGCGCAGTCTCGCCAACCAGTTCTGTCCCAGATGTGTGAAGGCCTCATCAGAAAGTTCGATATCCCTGATGATGGGGACGACGGAAAGCGGCTGGATTGCGATCAACATCTCTAGTTCATTGGAATTGTGGGGAAGATGTAAATGCTACATCCATCTTGCAGCGGGCTGTCAGCAAAAGGCGCGCAATAAGGACAACAAGACCCACATACGACTTCTATGAAATGGTAATCCATCGTGTGTCTCCGGCAGCTTTCTTTACACGATTCATAATCGCTAGGCCCTCTTTTTCTTCCGGAACTCCTTCCACCAAGATCAAGTCTACTCCTTCCCTTTCAAGTGTCAAAAGACCGTCGAATAACCGCCTTGCAGTAATTGCAGGCTCCGAAACCAGCCCAAGAGGAAATTCATGCCATTGAATGGTTGTGTCATTGATAAGGGACTTCATTAAAACGGAATCTGAAGGCATCAATAACCCAACACGGAGAGCGTCAGGAGAGTGTGGCGCCGCATGTTTGATATCTTCCAGAAACTCAGAGGGGCTAAGAGGCTCTATCCCCATGAGAACACCTGATGTAATTCGCAACAGCGTAACAGGTACTGAGGGGGAGTAATGTCGATATTTCATGCCGGGTGTCGTGGGTGCCTGTTCCAATGCGTCATCATGGAAGTCACGACGGTGGACGAGGACGTGGGGTGTTGGCGTTTCGGCATCCGAGAAGCCAGCGACGAGAACCTGCTTGATATCTTCCACTGTGACCCCACCTGGGCGCAGAATGCGGATGTTTCCATCTTCATGTAGACCGTCCACCACTGTACTTTCCAGACCAACCTCACACGGGCCACCGTCCAGAATGAGTGGAATCTTTCCATTCAAGTCATTCAATACGTGCTCTGCACGGGTAGGACTAGGTTTCCCGGAGGAGTTGGCGCTTGGGGCTGCGAGTGGTGCATCGGTGATAGCAATGAGTGCTCTTGCTACTGGGTGTGACGGCATTCTGATTGCGACAGTTGGCTGGCCAGCAGTGATGATGTCGGGTATAAGAGTGTGATCGCAGGGGAAGAGTAGTGTAAGAGGTCCGGGCCAAAAATGCTCCATGAGCAACTCGTAAGAACGCGGGAGTGCATAATTTTGTGGAAGCAGCGACTGTAGCATGCGCCGCGAAGAAATATGTACGATGAGAGGGTTGTCGGCCGGCCGGCCTTTGGTCGAAAATATCTGAAGGGCTGCAGTAGGGTTTAAAGCGACTGCACCCAGGCCATAAACAGTTTCAGTTGGAAAAGCAACTGGAAAGAGAGCTTGGAGGCGGGATGCTGCTGTATGCAATGCTCCGAGGGTATCAGGTGAACTAATCACTACCTGATCGCCTTCCGAAGAAAAGGTAATAGATGTAGAATCGCATGCAAGTACTTGTGTCGCGGTCGTAGCAACCATCGGGCGCCGAACCTGTGAAGACCGTCGTCTCAGCGAAGACTTGAAGCTGAGGAGGTACCTTTTCAAAACATTCATCAGGATTCCCCAAGTGGATTAATCTACTCTGTCCGATGAGTCAGTTGCAAAAAAAAGTCTGGGAAATCCCGATGCGTGAGGGTCAAAGCGCATGTTATCTACAAGTCTGTGGCATTCAAACACCAGTAGTCTGGATCGAATGATATAATGACTTGTAATTGGTATCCGCCATTATGTGACATCATAATAATATACTATGTCTAACCAGAACGCCTTTAGTGAACGGTACCGCGACGATGCTACCCTTCACATTATCTGTTCGGCCCCGTCACAAGTGGGAAGGGGTAGTGGTAAACACTAGCCGCTCCATTACCTCCGGCAGGTTGATGTTTACTCGCCCTGGGCCATCTTGGGCATGTTCAGTCCAACCCGTCGAGCGGTTGCTTCTATCCGTTCCTCTGCTGTCAGGTCAATCAAAGGGTTGTATCTCTCCAACAAAACCTGATACAAGTCAGTTGGTTGTAGCATCTTGCAAGTCACTAAAACGATCACCTTATATTCTCGCTGGGATTGCATGAAAGTCAAGACATTCTGCATATCATGTTGAAAAGCTGGTGCATCACCAGATTGACCCCTCCCCGCGAAAAAGGCTCGAAAGTTCGAAGCAATGTCTTTGTTCCGTGTTAACCGAGGTTTGACACTCTAATATCAAAAATTACAAGCGGGACAGAGGAAATGAGTGAAAACATACCCCTTTGGCTAGCTCTCGGAGTACTTGTCGATAGACATGGGTATAGTGTGGAACCATTGAGTCCAAGCAATTGAAGGTTGACCTGTTTGACGTTCAAAGCGAAAAGCGCGAATCAGAAGCTGGTTCCCTTTTTTGGATGACCATACCGAACTTGGAAGACCGGTTGACCCGATATGACAATACTTACCTTATAAGGTGGGCGAAACCGTTAGCGATGGTCCACACAACTTGCTTATCATTGTTCCAAAACGCTTTCCATTGACCGATAACTGGTGAAGCAAGGAGGAAATGTCCACAGCACCACAATTCTGTGGACATTGACTCCTTGCTTGGGCCACCTCGACAGGCTACATAACATGTTATTCACTCTCGTATTTAAATTCCATCATCCTTCAAGACGCACTCATCAACACCCACTGCAACAAACCTCAAGACCTAAGCCATGACCAAGAAATGCCCTAGCTCAGCTCAATCTTCTACTCGTAAATCAAAGGCTAAATCTATGCCGAAGGTAAGTGCCTCGATCTTCTAGCAATTTCTGAACTCAAGCTCTTGCCACTAGTCCAAGAAAGTGGTCAACTCTCGCAAAAATGAAGCCAGGCCAGCACTCACCAAACCCCGAGTCGATAAAAAAATCCAACGTGTTTCCAATGCCATCAAGAAGCATCACAAGCAGAAACGATGCGAACCTGTTCACGTGTTTGTTGGCAACGTAGGAATTCCTGGAATCTATACATTACTTGAAGCTAACCCGAATGCAAGCTTGATAAAACAGTTAGTGAAGACAGTGTTGAAGAGCACTTCAGTCATTGTGGTGAAATTGTATCTGTGGAAATTCGCTGCAGTGGTGGGCTGGCGATGACGATAGGTCACCCAGATCCGGCGTATGTTCTTAATCATGCCGTCAGCCAATATGCTATTGTTACGTTGATCGACGAATCTGCTGCCCGAAAAGCATTGGAACTGAATGGGTCTCGCCTTGACGCAATGGAAATTGTGGTATGTGATGGAAATTGATTTCAGAAGCAGTTTCTAACTGTATAATGCAGGTCTCCCGTAGCCCCGCAGATCTCCCAGAAGTGATTGAAAAAGTGCAGCAGCGACTTCGAGAATACCGAGCTCGTCAGACCTTTCCCGATCCAAAGCGTGCTCGAAAAAGCATTATGAGGTACATGTGGGATTCGTTACGATTTTTGAATCTATTTCTAACCTAGATTATTTACCTAGGGCTCTACAGCTCGAACCCACCATCATAGTAGAAGCTTCCCGTGATCCAGACCCACGTAAGAAGATCAATTTGTTTGGCGTCTCTTTTCCGATGCCTTTGTTTTGAATCCTCCGTGTACTCTATTGTCGTCTCCTTCATGCCATATCCGTAATTATGCCATGCCACCTATGCCACTAGAATGTATTATGTTTATAAACCGTGTGAAGGGGAAAGGAACATATTGTCATAACGTTGGTGGGGTTGAACGAAGTTGTTATCACCACGAGTTCTCGTCAGATTAGTATTTATACCATTTCCTGCTGCAGACTTGGAAACTTCAAAGTCTCCTGCCTCTGCGTCTTCCGACCAGTCGCAAACATTTTTCTTTGGTTTCTTCAATTTAGCATCACTCGCTTGTATGGAAGCGAATTGAAGAGATACTATACTGTGTAGATTCAGATCCTGAGGTAAGATCAGACCTTTGTCAAGTTGAAAACGTAATTCTTACCATCGTCGGCGTCGATCAACACCAGTCGTTCACTCCTCGTTGGAGCCATCACAGCCATGACGAGAAGCGCGACTCTGAATCCGACCTCGATGCCCTTCTTCCCTGGTAGCATGCGAAATAGTGAAGAAAGTGGTTTCGGATTCGGGGTTCCCACCCTTCGAGAGCAAGATGGAGCGTCTGTATCCTCTCTCTCAGCTTCTTCAGATCACAGGTCTTTGAAGTCTTCCCCAAGTCCGCCTCGACCACAGGAGCACACTGCCAGTGGAGCGCCAGAGTTTTTCCAGGACTCCCACTTCCAGCTGCCGCCCTCATACGGCGATAGGCCATATCACCATCAAGTTGAGCCTGAAAGGCAGCACCTATTTCGTGCGCGAGAGATGAGCAAGGTTGGCAGCTTAGAGTCCCTCCCAGAAGCAGATGATACCCCGCATCTAATCACCCATGATGAAGGCATGCACACGCTGGGCGATTCCTCTCCATTTACCTCGGCTCTCGTGCAGCATTCCCGGAATCGCAATGCAACACCTCCGGTTAGCATTTCGAACACCACAATACGTTCTTCATCATTCAACGTGGGTGCACCATTCCCCTCATCGTCTCCGGTCTCGTCTTTGGACTCTGGCAGTCAGTTTGCTTCCAACGCCGACTTTCATAATAACTTCGAAGCGCAACTCAAAGCTTCTCCATTCATCCGCGACATCATAGACCGACTCCAGCGTTGCGAGTACAGCACCCGTGAAATCCAGCGCGACCTCAACGACATGCATCGCAAAATCAACATTCTCGTCGAAAGGACCCTGAACAACGTTACCTCTTTCAATAACAGTCAACCTGAATTCAAGGACCCTTTCGCACCTGCTTCTAGCATATCGACACAGTCGATCATCATCCCGCGGGGATCATTAAGTGCCAACATTGCTCCAAACCAATCTCCTCCTGCGGATGATATTACACAGATATCTCAACGACTGAACACATTGACCACATCCGTTGGGCAACTCTTGGCTCTTCAAACACAACAGCATATTCAAAACGCTACCACTACTATTCTCCCCGCACAGTTAGGACGATCTACCCCACAGATGCAGGACGTGGCCCCAAACCAAAGTTTCCCTCCTACAATGAGCTCCAACCCTAATATTCTTGGCCATGGTTTACCCGGCAGACAAGATCTGCGACCATCACCACGTGCTCCGAATCCCCCGATGCGCACTTGGTCGGCCGGAGCACTTGATCTTCCCATGCGGGCAGAGAACCTCAGCTCTCTGGGACGTCTCGAACCCGCCCGTGACAAACGTCGCTCTGTCGCTGGGAGCATGATGCGGCGCGAGTCTGTTGGTGTGCGTATTTCACTCTCCTTAAGCGAACCGAGCAGACTAACCCGATTGATAGGTGATTGATGGCCAGGGAAATGAACTGTCTAGTAATCGTGACAATGGTCCCATGGTCTCTAAGTGGGAACAGTTGAACCTTGCTCCAGATTTGCTTCGCTCCCTCAGCAAATTTGGGTTAGTAGTAATCCATCGAGATAAGCTCTTCTGTTAAACTTCTCGTTTTTAGTGTCGGCCCTCCGAACAAGATTCAACAACGTGCTCTGCCATTTCTTCTGCGAGGTGCAGACATTATTGCACAAGCTCCACCCACACAGGAGCGGATTGCAGCATATGTCATACCCGCTATCCAAGTAGCTGTTGTAAACACTGCTGGACGCCCTCCTACTAGGGGACCCTTAGTAGTCATGATATCTACCACGGTCGACCAGGCTACACAGGCTCAGCGTATGATTCGTGATCTTGGAGGTCCTATCGGCATCAGATCTGCGCTAGGCGTGGGTGCATCCACCTCATCCAGTGACCTCAGTCAGGAGCTGCGTCTTCTGCAGCAGAACATGCCACACATCATTTGCGGTACTCCACAGAAGCTGCATGCCCTCTTCACTGCATCTGGAGGTCTCAATGGATCTGAAGTCCGCTTTCTCGTTCTCGACGAGGTTGATCAACTCATTGCCCGCAACTTGCATGAGTTTGTCTTCAACATAGTGAAACTTCTTCCCCCGCCAAGATCTCGCCCTGTTGGGATTATTACGCCAAGCCCTGCTTCTGGGGGCCCACCTCAACCGTCTTTCAATTCCTTCGACACAAACAGCAACTCTGGTTTGCCAGGCTCTACTAGTAACACAGGACGCAGGTTCTCCGTTATTTCCCCCTCCCCTCCGAATGAGCTTACTGCCAGCTCGCCGAGCGTTATTGAACGACAAACCGCGCTGTTTTCCAATACTGTACCACAGGATGTCCTCAATCTAGCCACCGCTATCCAGCTCAAGGAGCCTGTGCGCGTGTTAGTCCGTCGTGATGGAAATGTGACCAGTACAGAGTCTGCTCAAGGGTCTCGCGGTCTCAGACAGTTTTACCTATATCTCGCTTTCACAGCTGGTGGTCGATCAGACGCGACTAATGCCGGTGCACCGGGTGGTGGACATGGCATCATTGGTTCGGGCCGCGGGGCATCTAATGCTGAAAGTGCTCAAGCTCGCGAGTGGAAACTTGACGCCCTGGCAGACATTTTTGATGATGTGGAGGTCAGCCAGGCGATCGTCCATGTCGGCGGCATGACAGCTTTAGATTCGGTTGTTCAAAAGCTTGCAACACGTGGTCTCGAAGCTGTCCCTCTTGTCAGTAAAAAAAGTGGCGTTCTTTCTTTCCCAATACTTACATGACTCTAGCATGGCGACATGAATGCAGGCACAAAGCTGGCGGCGCTGAACAAGTTCAAGAGTTCGCCTTCGGTCATCATGAAAGAGCCTGCGACCAAAGTGTTGGTCGTGAATGATGTACAGGTGAAGACCCCAGAAGTGTCTCACGTGCCTCTAATTATCAACTACGGTGAGCAACGTTCGCTATAGCTTACATTGATGCTGCAACTTTATGTTAGACCTTCCTAAAGCTGTAGAGGAGTATGCGCATCGGTAAGCCAATACGTTGTCCTTTGTTAACTTATGCACTCACCATTATCACAGCGTTTCTCCGGCCATTGCCTCTAATTATGCACGTGCTGGTGTTGTAGTGAACTTTGTCACTGCGACTGGGGGTGACGTTGAAATGCTTCGCTCTATTGAATGTTTTTACAAGTACGTCCTTTGACCTTTTGGCTCTTCCCAGCTATTGATCAACTTTTTGTTCACTTTTTTTTTTTCAATCCAGAATTAAATGTGTACGTGCTCCTGCTGACATTGTACCGGATCTAGAATCTAATCTAATATTAAACAGCCTGAGGTCCCTATGAGCCTCCGGGACGTCATCTAAACACACTTGGCGTTCATGTATCCCTATTTGCACGGGCCCTGCTTCAGTCACATTTTGGATGTGTTCTTATACCTGCTAACATATCACTTACCCAGGCAGGTGCCCTGCCATGGCACAGTTCTGTTCTATACCCGTATATTTGGCACTTTATCGATATCAACTCAGATGTTTCCGTACTGACAACTGTTTCCATCACTCTTGGGTATCATCTTCTCGACATTGCCCACTGTATAGCAGTCTTTCCTTCCTGTCTTCATTGTGTTTGCCTTGCGAGTCCGCTTACTGTGTTTTACGTATGTCTTCTTTTCTGTTGATTTTCTACTATTGTGGAGTTTGTGTGTCTTACGCACGTACTTTAATCTACACCAACATGGACAATCAGTATTTTCAATGTGCCATCTTCGCTGCAGGATGCCAGCTGCTTCCTTGACGGATTGCCCGTTGTTCTCCACGCCAAACGATTGATGTGATCAATATGCGCCAAACTTTCAGACGAACACCCTGTGAGTAAATCCCTCTTGCCAGAGTCATGACTATGACTTACTCTGAGCCAATTGTCAACACCAGTGTCCACCGATCTGGTGTGGACATAAGATTTGAATAAATATTGATCTCGCCTGTCTCCAAACCGACCGCAAGCAAGCGTCTGAAGGGAACGTGTCAACAACATACGATGCAAAAGTAGAGTTCTACTCACTCCTGCGCATCAGCACCAACAGAGCAAAAAGCGACAGCGGTCGCTGCTTCTTCGAATTTCATTGTTGTGATTGCTCCCCACCGACCGGAGTCCGAGTCATGTTTCCAAAGTTTTACCTAATAGACGATCAAACAAAATTCCTCAGGAATCAGAAGTACTTACTGTCTTGTCCCGAGATGCGGTGGCGAAAACGTCACCTTCGCAGCTCCACGCACAATCCCAGATGATTCTTCCATGCGATTTATCTGCAGCGACGGGCAAATAACCTGGTACCCATCAATACGCTCAGTCATCATTTTTACTTCACCAAGATATGTAATTTCATACCATTTTCTCCCCTCTCAAACAATCTCCACGTTCGATCCCGACTTACGGTGAGGATGTACCTGTCATCTGGCGGACTGAATGCTATATGAGTAACTGTCAGATTATGGCCCTCGAGAGGGGCACCGAAAGGTTTGTAACCGGCTGTCGAGTAAACGCGGACAACAGCGTGTTGAGGGGAGGTTGCACGACAAGCAGTTGCAAGGAGTTCGAGTGAGTTAGAAGCTGAAATTGTGATTGACTAAGTTGATGGAATCGAGTCAGTCTTATTTCATCCAGGAAGTACAGATTGGCCGACCTCATACCCATGCCCAAACACTTTCTCAATTTCAGGCCAAAGGGTGATGGAAGCTAGCTCTCCCTCAAAGGGGCGTCTATGAGGTCTGCTACTGTGCAGTTCTGGGGTAGCTTGATTGCAAAATGGTCCATCAAATAGCAAATGACACGCGTATCGTATGACGCACCATCAGTGACAGCCTTGTTCGATAGTCCGAGAGGTGGTACACTGGCGGTTGCTGGTCTATCGCCCTTCGTTCCTTTAGAACCGCCAAAATGCAGCAGGTAGCAGTACTTACCTCGCTTTGCGCTAGATCTCTTACCCCCAACTCTCGGACCTCATCGACGAAATTTCGTGGAGCTTCAAATACTCGCGCGACCTTTTCATCAGCAACGCTTGCGAAAGTCCAAGGACCGAGCCATGCTGCACCCAATAGATCATAGCCATGTACCTGAGGCCGTGACAGTTCATGCCAAACACTCCGTTCGGAGGCAGAAGGGATAGCACCATATATTCGAGTAGTTTGATCCAGCCTGCCAGTATACAGTTAAAACAATAACAATCCGTTAACATTTCAAATGACACTTACCCCACAGATAACAGATACTCTCCTTTTGGGCTCCAGGCGAGGCTCTTGACTGGACCGCTGTGTCCGCTGATCGCACCAATCTCCTCCCACTCTTCACCGCCGATGATGCGACGCCATCGTCGCCAACCTCCACTCCAACCCCATGCCATGGCCTCGGTGCCGTTATTCCCCCAAAGACCTCCAACAAAGCCACCGAGACGCTGACCTCCAACATCACCGAAACGCTGTACATTAATCCAAATAGATGACGTTGATGAAGAATATGCTGTGGAGACAATGGGGCTAGGAGCCCATAAGATGAGAGAAGAGTCCGTTGACGTAGAGAGTAAGGTTGCACTTGAAGGAGACCAAGAAAGCGATGTAACTCCTGCCTCGTGGCCGATAAGGAGAGCGTCAAATGTAATAGAGTATTGCTGCGTCCTACCCCGCATTACATTAGTCAACAACCAAATGCAACTATATTACCAAAAACTTGCGTACCCTGAACTTGATTTAACGGTAAGCACATGCCGTTTGAGTGAAATCTGTCTTCCACCCTCCTCTGCGTCTACACCTAGGTCTCCCAATGAAGCCTCAAATGCATCCAGGAGATCGTCACCGGTTTCGTCTCCTAAACCTCCTGAATAAATTTGTGGCTGGACCTGCACCTTGACGAAAGATTCTACATTCCAAAGTCGGACGGTTCCATCCTGAGAGCCTGAAGCGAGTACGAGAGGGTCGCTCGGTGTCGAGGGGACTCGAAATGCCAGAGCATGTATCCAATCTTCATGTCCAGACAGAGTGACTGAACGAATAAACTGCAAGAAGTGATCGAGCCCCGTAAAATTCAGTTTAAACATGTAAACCCACTGGTCCGTCAGAGCGTGTCCAAATGCGCACATTACGATCAGTTCCGCCGATCGCAAGTATTATCGCTGCGCCTAAAATGAGTACCTCGTCATGGAAATACTGAGTCCCTCACCGTCAGAAGATTGTAGAGATGCGAGTGCAATTGACAAAGGATAACATCCTTGAAGCGAGATGGTCTGGAATTCATTCACCTCATCTGCCATATTTAGCCGGATTCGCATGCGTAAAAGAAGAAGTTTACCAGAGACATCACCACGATGCAACTCCCAGATTTTGACGGAAGAGTCTGAACTTCCGGTGAGCAAGAAATTATCGAATGCGCGAAGCACAGAGATGGCTTGTTGGTGCGCATGCACGATCGCGGTAGTTCTCCACTGTAGACATTGTGAGGGAGGTTTGCACTGGAGAAAGATTGACGTACCTGTGTCCCGAACAATCTCCAGCAGCGGATCGTTCCCTTGTCATCCGCACTAGCAAATGAGTCGGATGCCAGAAAACGAACGCAGGTTACGAGGCTTTCGTGTCCAGGCAACGTCTGAAAGACGCCTTGGTCGTCTGTGTCCTATGATGAGATCGTTAGATGCTTCGTGGAAGACATTACAAAAGTACTCACTTGAGTGTTCCACAGCGCAATCAATTTCCCGGATCCATAAGCAATTAGAGAGGACGTGGAAGCATCCGCTGCATCATTAAAGCGATTGGCAGACGCTGAGATGTGTGCTGTGCTTGCGCTGAGAGACGGCTTGGACATATTGTAGATCGCTGCAAGTTGCGACTACCACTGATGATCCGATCCAAGATGATCTCCGAGTTAGGCTGCGTACTATTGAATTTCAGTGATGACACTGATTGTCGTGATAGATGGTTTCAAAATTCTTTCAAATGGTCCGTACATCCGGCGGAGAAGGGTTTTGACTGGTGACGGTAGGACAATCGACCACAACGTTGTAAGTTAACGTTTACTCAATACAACTATGCAATCCACCTAGTAGACGGCTCTTGGTTAACTGAAGTTACTTGAGAGTCGAGACTCTTGCGGTGCTACGACTTCGCTAGCTCAAGCACTCGTTCCATACCACAACACTTTCCTGAGTGGCCTGTCCATACCCATAGGTATGCCAGTCCTCGGAATTGGTGTCGATATTCTACACCTTCCGCGCCTCGTCAGTCTGTTGAGTCGCAAGGGATCTGATGCTTTCTCTACGAGAATTCTGAGCTCCCAGGAATTACGATCATTTCAGAGGCTCAGAGGACAGCACGGAGAGGGCGATATCGAAAGAATAGCACGTTTCCTGGGTGTGCGGTGAGTTTTCTCATCTTATGTTCATTGCCAGACCGTTCATGTGGTGTGTTTCTAGCTGGGCAGTGAAAGAAGCTGCATACAAAGCATTGTACCCCATCCGCCCAACCTGGAAGGAAATCACATACTCATCGTTCAATGCGGCCATTCATGCAAAACCAACGCTCGTTTATCGTCCTATTCGCGATGTTGCTACACCAGTGGATAAATTGCATGTTTCAGTGAGTCACGACGGAGACTACATCTTCGCACAAGTCATTGCGGAGTCGACATAATTGCACGTTCCCATCACAATATTTCAAGAGTGGTGTGTCTAGTTTGATACAAAACATACATTCATTATTCTAATGGACTGTTCAGATCATGTGCGGGAGGCTGCTCAGGCCACCAATCCGACCACCAAGGTTCCACTTTCCACTGCTCTTTCTCATTTGCTTCTGCAACCAGTATCACACCATCACGCAGGTGTTCTAGTCGCACCAGCGCCAAACCGATAGTTGATCCTATACTCGGCGCAGCTATCGTGGAAAGGAGTGTGGATGTGCCGCGCAGGCGGGGTGTTCTTGTCGCCGTGCTTTCTGTAGTTGATATCGGTGAATTCGACGGTTTAATTGTCATGTATGGTGGTAATGATGTGGGAGAAGTGATGTGAACTGGAAGTATGCGTTTCCGAACTGCGCCTGTGTGATACGTGCGTACTGTCAACTCTTGACCAACATAACATCCTTTCCGGAAGTCTACTGCACGGACCGCTGATGTCAGTGCGTTTTCGAATAAAATGGAAAGAGAACGTACGTCCACCCATCGCATCCAAGTTAGATTCAATAGGGAATGCATGCATGGGCTGGATATCCACGCTACCCTCGGGAACTCCGTGCATGATGCGATGCAGCAAGTAGGCATCATGGTCAGCCAACTCGTGTGTAGACGCGTCGGCAGCTATACAATATCAACTCCAGTCCCAACAGTGGACAGCCTAAAGACAAGCTCACGCTTTTCGCCCTTGCGAACAATCATCCGCTTCCCCATCCCCGGAGCGCGTCTGTCGAGTATTGTGCCATTCTCCGTTCCCCATGGCCATTCGCTAGTCCGCCATACTGGCTCGACAGCACCGCTTCGTGCCCAGTTCCATTCCCTGGATTCTCTTGCACGCTCTGACCCCCACGCAGCCCAAATGTCCCACTCGTCTGACACGTCCCGTATGCGCACTTTTGAGCGAAGGACGTAGCGCTTGAGCAAGTTGATGAGGGTAGGTGCTTCGGATGGAGTAGGGTCATATTCTATGAGATATGTCGGCCCAGGAGATGGAAGCGATGATGCTGGGGAATTGTAACAAAAGACATCGTACAAGACGCGCCCCTACGAAGACAAATTACATGGTTATACTTCATATGATGGGCCAAACTTAAACTTGAATCGCACCTGAGCGTGTAAAAATGCCCCATATGCCTGCTTGCCCTGCACGCTAATGGCTAGCAGTCCGTTGAGGAATTCAGTTGCTTGGGAACCAGAAATAGAGAGGACCGCGCGATTAGACACAGGCGCCAATGATGGGGTTGTTCTTAGAAGCGCACGGAGTGATGGCGGTATAGGCATCTTCAGTTTTGAAGTGAGAGCATGAGAAGTTTATACATGATGTGACCTGAAGCGAAGCGTGTTTGGACCCGACCTCTTCCACATCACTCAGAACGCTACAAGCTCGCGTGGAAATTGGCTTTGAGTGTTGGCCATGTCCTCCTCATGTGAGGCTCTCCTCAAAGCACTCAAGGAATGCGTTCTCAATTCCGACTGTGTCCAAAAACAAGGACTTCTTCCCTCGGAGTGTATCAAGCAGCACTACAATGATTTACCGGAGCAATGTCAGCTACTCAGGCAGTCCACTTTTGAGTGCAAACGCAATATGGTGAGCGACTCTTATACATACAAGAATATATTTTAATGCACAAAAGTTGGATATGAGGACGCGGTTCCGAGGTAACACAGTGGGCATGGATGCTGAAAAGTTGAGGCAGCAGAAGGTTGTTGCCCCTCCCGCAGAATCATGACGAGAGGTCATGAGTCACTTCGTTCCATCATCATCCGCTATCACGATGGGAATAATGATACCCGTGTGCTCGTTAAAATCTTGGGGTGCGTGTGTTGTTCCCCGTCATCGGATCTCCCTGAACGTCTTCTCTTATCACTAGGAGTTGTGTCAACCATACTTGTCTCTGTAGTCTATCTCAAAGAAAGTATCCATTACGCTATTGGCTCTTGTTCCTGCAATTCACCAGCTGTTCCAAGCTCGTCAGAAGTTCGTCAGACACGTCCACGAGACCAATGCTTAGCAAGCGTGTAACTTATCGAGGAAGTGGTTAATTTTGGATCACATACTTCCGAGATCAGCTGAATCTCCTCTTGTGGAATGCCAGCTACATATATGAAGTCTGGGTCAATTCACGGTTGTTCAACAGCTTATCTCTCCACCGAACTTCTTGTAGTGACCAGTTCCAAATGGCGAAGCCTTTAGTTCTCTACACTGCACCTACCCCCAACGGTCACAAGGTGTCAATCATGCTCGAAGAGCTCAAAGCGGCCTACGGGAACCTTGATTACGAGTACGTCTTCTTCCACCATCCTGCGTCTTTGATTGTAGGAGTTTGCTAGTGTCGAGAAAATCAACTTGTCTACGAATGTACAGAAGGAGCCTTGGTTCATTGCGATGAACCCAAACGGACGTATCCCTGTACTCGTTGACCGATCTCATCCCACTACTGTCCAACCAAATGGATTCCCCGTCTTCGAGAGTGCAGCGATTCTGCTGTATCTTGTGCAAAAGTACGATAAGGAAGGGAAGTTCAAGTTCGAGAGCGGCAGCGATGAAGAGAATCAAATGATGCAATGGATATTCTTTGCTGTACGCCTCTGTAGTTCATTGGATTGGGCTTACCTGCTCACGATCGTACGAACCAGCATGGAGGGGTAGGTCCTATGCAAGGCCAATGTAAGTTCCCACTTGAATTTCATGAATCACAGCTGATTCTTCGTAGCGCACCACTTCCGACACTTTGCCCCTGAGGACGTGCCCTACGGCAAAAAGCGTACGTACTCGCCCAAGGCCGTCCAGCCCCGTTGGTTCTGATGTCTAGCTTTAGGCTATGGGGAGGAAGTTGCCCGTCTTTATGGCGTGCTTGATATTGGTTTACAGGGCCGTGATTACCTGGTGGGTCCCGGGGCTGGGAAGCTGAGCGTTGCCGATGTGAATGTCATGCCATGGTCAGTAATCGATTCAGATTAATTGTTTGCTTTGATGTTGATTTACGCAATAGGGTGAGGTTGCACGAACGTGGAGGTGTCGAGACGTTGGATGCATTCCCAAACCTAAAGGTACGGTCTCTACTAGTCGCGATTTGGTGACAGAATACGCTAAATTTCTCACTTGAAGGCTTGGCTTGATCGGCTTCTGGACAGAGCGCCTGTGAAAGCTGGACTGGCTATACCTTAAAAGACACGATTATTTCTGAAATCCATGTAAAGTCTAAGAAGCCAAATGTTTGAAAGAGTTCATCGTCGTGTGACATCTCATGACGTGACAGTGACATTTCTCATACTTCGGCACCCTTGGGTCTTGTCTTGAGTAAAGTCCTGCAAGAACTTAAGTTATATAAATCTACGACTTTCCCTCCAACCGGATGCAAGAATGTTGAGAGCTCTCCCTCGAATATACCGATCTTTACAACTCTCGACGCCAGAGTTCAATGCAACTTCGTCCAACCCCATACTGTTACAGAGGCACTATGTCCATAACTCTCTGGGTCAACCCATCTCTGATCCCATAGATTCATCGTCGCAGTCGACGTCAGTGTCTGGTCCAGGCTCAATATCCCTTGCTCACCCGAAAGACCCAAGATCTGGACACGGGTACTCCGAACAGAATCCACTCCCTTCGTCATCTGCATCCACTCCACTAGAAACATCACCGTCTGTTTCATCTTCATCGCCGTCAGAGTCTACTTCATTTCCCCCCGCGACCCTGTCGGGCCCACCAGCACGCACTCACCAGCTAGACCCTCGACATTCATACACAGCTCCACCATTCCACACGCATGCCTTCTTTGTCGCCCTCGAGAAATCGTTTCCCACACCTACAGCGCGAAGTCTGATGAGGGCTACCCGTGCCTTACTCGTGGACAGAATTGGGCGCGTAAGGCGAGAGGGCCTCACGGTCAAAGACCTGGACAACGTGCGTCGGACTCGACCAGGATTTCCAATGCTTACTGATTCAGTTCCTCAACACAGCAAGCATATTTATTCCGCGCAGCACTTTCTGAGCTGCGGGCGGAGCAGACGGCAAGGTCTCGTAATGAAAGCTCAACAATACGCTCCGCGACTGCTGCATTACGCCGAGAAGTCGACCGTTTGGATGTGAAGATGAAAGAAGACCTTGGTACCTTGAAGCATGAGTAAATCTTGTTTGTCAAGTCAGATGATTCACTTCTAACATATCTATAGGATACAGATGGAACTGGATACACGCAAGAATGAGTCCAAGGCTCAGTTGAAACAGCAGACAATTGCGATCGAGGTTCGGTCTTTCTCATTTCGCCATTGCATTATGATAATTGATAATTTCGAAATAGGAAGTCCTCAATAAGGCGATTATTACATTGAGTGACCTCCGTGCGAATATGGAAGAGGTCAAATGGAACAACATGCGTCAAGCTGTTGGTATGTTCCGTTCATTTATTCTAGTATCACAGGATCAGCGTTCATGAATGGTTTAGCTGCATTGGGCGCGTTTGTCTTGCTGATTATTATCAGCATGGAGCTTTATCAGTTCACCAAAGCGAAGCCGCCACCGCCGGCTGTGCTGAAGGAAAGACTGCCTCAGCCACACGATGAGGAGGTGTCATAGCACAGCTCCTGCCGCAGGCTTCAGAGCCTTACACTGAAGTGCAAACAGGACGCTCATTCATCACACATATCTTATACAATGATATTCAAAGAAGAAACAGCCGCATCCATGATTGCTGTACATATAAATACTAATCTTATGCTGGCCATAATTGTAACTCCTATCCGTCATTTGTCTGCCACACTCATTTTGGCTACATGTACTCCTGAGTAACTATTCTACTTCGCATTCAAGGAATACAATCATTTGACTTGGAGCTTCTCGAGTTTGCTTGAAAGATCATCAGCGCTCTGGTTCGCTGAAGTTGTTGATGGTGAACTTGAATCTGGTGCGACGGGAGTATGTGACCCCTTCGTCGTAGCATCCGTGTTACTGGTCGTCGTGATTTGCTCCTTCGTCCCATCGGCGGCCTCCTTTACATCCGATGCCGTCTCACCTTCCCCTTCTTCCTCATCCTCCCAGCTATCTTTGACAACGGCTGTCTTCTCCGCAGCTTTCTTAGCTCGTGCATTGGCGCGCTTTTTCGCGTTCTTATTTGGCGGTGGCGTAGCAGTGGCAGGGTTGCCTTTAGGCTGTGTGGCAGCAGACGGTGCGACCCAGCCGAGTATGTGACCCTTTGGGATCGCGGTGGCATCCATCGCCTGTTGGCGTGATCCACGGAAACGAGAGACATCTTCCTGGGGTGTGAATCCAGGCCTGATCTTGAGCTGCTTGCGCAAACTTCACATAGTTTGATGGGAAATGATGAGTGCAGGATTGCAGAATATCGTGAGGGGCCACATACGATCCATCTAGCCTCTTTGATTCGGGTATCACCCGCTCAAGGGTGCGTGGGTCGACGGCGATGCCTGCTGCGGACTGATCGGGGAATAATGGCGGACGTGCCATGGTAAGACTTGTAGTTGGGATCACTAGTACTTGGTTTATGACAGGAGGGGAGTCGGAGTTCCAAATCGCATCTTGTCTTCATGCGATACGCAGTTCTTGTCACTGGCCCTGCTGGCGCGGGCAAATCTACCTTTTCGACTGCCTTTGCTACCCATCTTCGTGTCTCAAAACGCACCGCCCACATAGTCAATCTTGATCCCGCTGCAACCGGCGATGCTTTTGAGTATCAGCCTGCCATAGACATCCGGGAACTCGTCACGTTAGACGACGTCATGAGCGAGATGAACATGGGCCCTAATGGTGGTCTTGTATATTGCTTTGAGTGAGTGAGTGCCCACTCCTAAAAGTCCCACCGAAGAAATTACGTTGATCGTGTCATGGCACATCTAGGTATTTGTTGCAAAATATGGATTGGCTTGAGGAAGAACTCGGCGGTTACGACGACGACTACCTGATAATTGACTGTCCAGGTATGGCCATAACGTATGTCCATGCGCATACATTCATTGCCTTTAGGTCAAATCGAATTGTACACACATCATCCATTCCTCCCCAGCCTCGTGCGGAACTTCCAGCGAATGGGCATACGGACGTGTGCTGTGTACCTTTTAGAATCCCAGTTCATGGAAGATCGATACAAGTTCTTCAGGTTTGCATCAATCCATCATTGCATTCTCAGCAACCCTTGACAATACTACAGTGGCGTATTAACGGCCATGTCCGCGATGGTTAATCTAGAAGTACCCTGGATAAATATCATGTCCAAGATGGATCTTGCATCGTCATCATCAGATGCGCCTGAACCAAGAAACGGGAAGCGCACAAAACGTGATATCGCTCGTTATCTTGACCCAGATCCAATGCTACTCGTGTCTGCAAGGGATGGGAGAGATCAGACACGCGGAAACGACAGGTTTCACGACCTCAATATGGCTATCGTGCAGCTAGTATGTCGGATCCTGGAGTTTTGTTCCCACTGACCCCTTGCCGTAGATCGAAGACCATCCTTTAGTGTCATTCTTACCGCTAGATCTAACGTCTACGGAATCACTGGAAACTGTCGTCAGTCATATTGACTTTACCATGCAATATGGTGAAGACGAAGAGCCGAAAGAGGTGGGTTACGCCTGTGCGTTGTATTTCTAAACTAACATCCGTACTAGCCGCATGATCTGGACGAAGGTGACTTTGCTGATATGGAGTAGGAGTCGTATTGCTGTCCGATCACCATATCCACGAAACACCAGCGCTTCTGTGCATGCAAGGAAAAACCATTTTGTTTTTGACATTCTGATTTAATACTACGGGTATTCCCACTGGGTAAGTTGAACAGATTCAATGATTCAGTGGTGCATTCTAGTCTCGACTGAGACTATTACACTTATATCTAAGCCTATTATCCGGATACTCGAGATCTCACCATCATGTATTGGCATCCGTCAATGATGAACTCTAATAATCCAACGGACGCCGCCTCCCATGCCGCCCCTTAGCACGACCGCCAATCCAATCCGTTTCATTTCCCATATTTCCTTTTAAGAATGTAGCACCCATCACCTAATCTATCAACATACGCCGCACAAGCTGTGGTGACGCGACCCGCCTCAACTCGAAATCACCACTATCACCTAGTCTTATCCACCCAATCACGAGAGCTCATTTTCCCGTTGAAATTTACGTTGCTACTTGAGTGCCCAAAAAGTCCTTTGCACAGCTTGCGATTGCTTTTGTCAGTACATGTGCGATTGAGTCGGACTATGTGGTATTCCACATTGCGCTCAAGCACAGCTTGACATTATTCTGTTCTGGAGGTGCGAGTTTTTCGACAGTTTGCTGTATATGTTGTCGTACCTGGTTAGGTTGAGCGTTTTCGGTGGCAGACCCCCTGTTTCAAGTTTTAACAATGACAATCATGGTCTGACATTTTACAAGCTTACCCCTAGTTGTCCCGCGGCGATGTTCTTTCCGAGCATAAAACGTGGTAAGCCAACCAGTCTTTCTTCCATTTCGGTGCGCTCCAAATTACACCGTAGCTCCGGTGACGCAACTATTACCGTAATTTATAAGATCAGAACGCAATCAAACTTTCTGGTCTTCCTTTCTCTCACACCAAGCACCTACTTTATCTACCCCGCACCATCCAGGTTCTCTGCACAGTCAGCCCTTCAACGACCAAGCAGCGAACCAATCTCTGTACAATGACATACACCTTCCCATCTTCCCATTCTCCTTATACCACCCAGCAACCAGTTGTCTATGCGACTTCTGGTGGTGGTGGTGGTGGTTATACCTACGGGACGCCTTTGAGGCGCACTTCTTCTGCGCATGCATACACATCCAGCCCAGGGTATGGGTACACCACTCTAACGCCGTCGCACAACACCCAATTCTTGACCGTGCCTAGCCCGCACCGCAGTAAGAGCAGACATAGACATACCAGTCATGGTCACCACGGGCACGGGCACGGGCATGGATACAGTACAAGTGCTACCTACCCAGTCACATACGCGGCACCCGCGCCTGCGCCCATTTATGTCGTAAGTCTTCTGTCAGCATGTCTCAGTCAGTCTGACAGCTGATGACACATTTTCTCACCAGCAATCTAATACCACTGGACATCATCGCAGCCATTCGAGACACAGACAGCCTTCGCGCTCACACTCGCAGTCTCGCCATTATTCTCATTCTCATGGACATAGTGGTGACTACTACAGAGGGCGGGCGCCCTCTGTTGGGGACCGCGTTCGCCAATTCTTTGGAATGGAGCCTTCGAACGCATCATACTATAACTCCTACGGAAATCAGGGTCGCAGTCGCCACAACTCTTTCTCCGGGCATAATAATTACCCCAGGGGGTATGATGACAGACACGGAAGAGAGTTTGATAGTCGTGGTCGGCCGATCCACCGCTACTAACAGTTCTAGCAAGTTGATTGAAAAGAAGAATATGAAAGATGTACATGTCATCATCGAACTTTTTTGGTACGACGAAATATCACAGAATAACCACATGTATATATACTGTATCATTACTCCATGTTGGATCTCTCTAGGATAACGACCAGAACATTAAGGTAGCTAGTCGATCATACAATAGAAAAGTCAACAAGATAATGATTGAGAACTGAGTTGAAGGAATGTTAGTAGAATCTTACCCTCTCCAATGCCGTTGGCGTTTGGCCACGTGCCGGGTCAACTGATCGAGCTAATGAGAGGGGTAGTGCGTAAGGACTCCGATAGTAGAGCGGGATGTGGCTGTGCGGCGTAGCGTACAAAGCGGAGCTGGGCAGGATGAAGATAAGGACGATAATAAGACTTGATTCCTTTCACTAGAACGTAGTACGATAATAGCAGGGATAATATTTCGACGACATTGGTCTTACTACTTGACTTGTACATATACTAAGTAAATGCTATACATGACGAGTTATACATGGAGTAATGGAATGCACTAAGTAGTAAGTGGAATAGTAGTGGAGTGAACTGCGCATTGCTCCGCTCCGCCTTCTCACGCTCCGCTCCTCTATGATGCGGCGGCGCTAGAGATCACAACACGAGCATCTGGACACAAACTGGATAACCCGAGATCAAACGCGAACCTGATCAGAGACATCTCGGGTACCTTCCCGAAGGACGGAGAGTGACACTTCGATCTGCAAGAGATGAACCAGAAGAGTCTGGCCTTCGCAAGTTCTCGGAGTGATCCGACGAGAGCCTTCCCGATGCTCTCAGCTGTGGTGGCCAGATGACCCACAAGCACCTCTGGCCCACCGTCGAAAACATCGTAATTGTGCGCGTCGACGTAGTTATGGGACAGTCTGCGTCGTATTCAGTAGACAGCCCTCTGTAGTGATACGAATCATATGAGGAACCAACGCATCTTTTGTCGCACGACACTTCCTCCGCCGCGTTCCTCCATAGCGAGATTGTAGCCGCCCGCCAACTCGGTTTGAATACGAGGAGCAAGACAACGGGATATCTCGTTCTGCTACTTTCTAAGCGCTTCTTTGACGACTTGCATGGTCTTCCTTAATGTGATGCGCAAACTCCTCCTGCAAACGAGAAATTTGTGCATGTACGCACTTGCCTCTGCATCCGCGAGCAGCTTATTGACACAGAGCATAGTGGCGGTAGATAGCGAGGTATTAATAGATCGGACTTGAAGCTTTGAAGCTTGAAGTGCCAAGAAGTAGTGATGTTCCGAGTGAATGGTGTCAGAAGTTTGACATTCGGAGCACGACGCCAAGACCTATGCCAACCATACTTGTCTATTTCACGTAGCCAGACATCCTTCCGGAGCTTGCAGGCTCGAGTTTGTTGGTTCCAGCCGTCAATATGCCGTGGCCTTCATGAAGGACACTTTTAGGGGTTGTCATCGGCAGAGTCAAATAGTCGATGTAGGCTCGAACACCGATTGTCGTAATGACTCATGACATGCTTAGCGTCACAGCTGAAGATGGAGCCCGTAAACCGGAATTTGCTTTGGCATTTTTAATGTCAGGGACTGGAGATGATCCTCGCTGGTTAGCTTGACCACGCTAGTTTTGACAACACGTCGATTCTCCGCGATCGTGGACGCTTTATCATATCATGTATGGCCACCCACAACACGTCCCCACCTCTCTTCCCCTTCGACGCTTCTCTCCACCGTGCCTTCCACTCCTTCGTCAATGGACCTTTTGGGCCTCCCATTAGGAATGAATTTCAGAAGTCGATTAAGTACGGAAGAAAGGCTCCCCACTTTCGTAAATGATAGATGCAATCACATCGCTGTTTTTGTTTGTACGGAGAATGTGCCACTTTTCGGGATAGTCTATCCATGAGAGGTCTCGATCAATTTCAGACCTGGACATTTGAGGTCATTGGTGGAGAAGAGGAAAATGGCAGTGTATGATTGTGCAGATATGGCAGCGTGTAAGTAGCGAGAATATGTCAAATAGCGATCCTCGTACACTGATAAAACGCCCCAATGATGCGGGAAAATTTAACCCCAAGCAATCATTTCGACATGCTGATTACCACAGCCTGCAATACAAATCGAGAGTGGTAGCATCAGTGAAGGCAATCAAGTGCAAAAAATGGACTAGTAAAGTACTGACTCACCTGGCCTAAGTTTAAAACATGCGCCCAGTCCCAATGGCGAAGTAGGAGGCGATGTCGAATAGTGAATGAGATGCAAATAATGACCAGTGTACAGTGTGGGTGTGAATGTAGTTGTCTGAAAGTTGTTTTCATGAACCCTCCTCTGCTCGATATCTTGACGTTACCCGGGAAATATAATATTACTTGCGACGACCGCTTATATATATGAACGTTACGGGTGTAGAATGAATTCTCATGCATTACAGGCTAAAAATTGCAATTTGAAGATCATAAAGCAAAATTCAGCCAGCGCAGTAGTATAAATGGAAGGGCGATTTACCGGGATTGTGGGCATACGATAATCCAAAATCCAGATAGGTTGGCGGAATATTGTAGATCATGTGCGGAGGATCCAGGTGCTACTTGAATCTGCTCGAAAGCATATCGACCACAGTAATTGAGGAAGATGTCCAAGGTCCAAGTGACAGCCATCGCCAAGCTTCCGTTGGAGTCAACTGATAAGCCTCCGAGTCTTGCCCAAGGTCTTCGTATAATAACTGAGAGGAAAATTCAGAATTCTTGGGCCTTCATGGGGTCTATAAAAACAGCGAGACGAAGTGTGTCGTGACAGAACTGTGGCTTGAATTGGCGAGCGGAGTTGCGGCAGCAGGGTTCCAAAGCCAAATTCAAGATCTTGGCCCCAACATAAACCTGACATCCACATTCATTCACGCGCCACGGATTCCTGCAAAGCAAAACTCGCTCAGCTTGAACAACTCAAGGGCACAGCAAGGAATCTCCTTCCGACCGAGTTTAGGGAAGATCTCGAAGAAAGACGCCGGTGGTTTCGATACCCCCTCACGCACCGATGAACCCCTCAAGCGAGAGAATCACCTAGACGATGTCTTGTTCCCTACGAGACTTTGAAGGACGGCTTGGTCGTACTTTCAGATTGGATGGACGATGGCTCAACCTCACCGACATCATTGACAGCGTCGAGAACCGGACACTGGGGACGGTGAAAAATTCCCATTTTTGCGTCAGCAACAGGTCATGGAGTCTTCTTGGGTTCTGCATCTTGATGGTATTTCTTCTCATGCTGGATCATCGAACTCGACATTTTTCCCTTCTGGATGCACGAAATTTTTTTTGGAGAAGTTGACAGCTTACGATGCATAAGGGGGGGCACTGAGATGGATCATAGTCACAGGTGAGTGTCTTGTTCACTCCAACCATGTTTTGTTTCTGTGCATATCACTATTTGGGTGGCAATGGGGCCACGATGCTGGCGAATGTTGAGGGCGGTTGCGCCCGGTTACAACTTGGGGAACAGTCTTGAGGCAGCCATAGTGATTATCTTGACTCACACCAATGCTGCTTTAGACTTGATGTCTTGAGGGCACACTGCTGAGCTGCATTCACGATTCATGATGGCGGTTGGAGACTTGCCTGGCTCGTGCGCGCGATTGCGTGAAATAGCGTGACGCCCCTTTTGTGGTCACATGAAGCGTCACACTACTTTGTCACGCGTCCTCCGCTGGCCACTTGTCAGCGCAGGAGGTAGCTCGGAATTGATGGTGTTTCTGGCATGTAGAATGGATGGTGGTCGCTCAATATGGTTGATTAGCGCATTGCAGATATAATTTGTACCATACGACCGAGAGTTCTTCATAAGAGAAACGAGAGTCCATGCACTGGAGCATCGTACTGACTCTCCTTCACTTTCAGCTGGCTGGGACCTCGCTCATGCTGCACTCTTGTCATCCAAGCAGGTTACGAGAAGTTCAAGCGGTCGTCTATGTCGATGATGTATCATGGAGCTTGGACCAATACTGGCCGAATAGGTTGGCAGGATAACAGTGTCCAAGTCACAATTTGAATCGCGTTGACCCTCCTGCGCTATCGTGTCTCTCGTTTGGTTAACGACGGTGGATTCTGGATAGAAGTTGCCTGACCATGACGCCTGGAGAATTGGTCCCGCGGAGGCAATTTTGTCTTGATATTCGAGGCCTGAGCCCTGAGGATCCACACCAAACTGGAAAAGGCGCCGACCAAGTCATGTACCAATAACTCAACCCTGTCGGACTCATTGCGTATTCGGGTTCCCGTCTCTTTTTTCTTCCCTTCTTCGTCCGATCAATTTAAAACCCTCATGCCTGTACGCAGGACAGACGACATTCCTTTTCCCTCTTTTTCACTTGTAATGAACCAATACTCGACGAGCGACATGCGGTTGCCCAGCTACAGGACATCTTATTTGCTTCGCTTCCACCCATACCCGAGAGTAAAGTTGAGCAACCGTGAGATGATGGTAAGCACGCGAACCTATGGCATTTTGAGCTATTTTTGACAGACGTCTCGTTACATAGCAGACCATCGATGACCGCCTAAGCAGTATCAGTACTCTGGACCTGTACGATGTTCCTGAAGACGACAAAACCGCCGGGCTCAGTCCTCTTAACTTCGTATGAATTTCTTTTTCACAGTCCTATAACCCAATTAAGTTGTCACATACAGCCTATTACCCAGGAAGAGCAACATCCCAATGCCGTGAATCTGCCAGAAGCTGTCGAAGTCGTGGAAGCAGGTGCCAAACCTCAAGTAAGCCGTGTGAGCTTGACTGCTCTAATCATTGTACGTTAGCTACAATTGCTTAGTTTGTGTTTGCTCGTCGTAACGTGTCACGTCGGCAGGACATTGCGGTGCTAATGACAAAGAAGCTATCTTTGAAAACCAAGTAGCCCACCGACACCGTACAGGTCAGCTTTTTAGGCAGACAAGAAGATGCAATTCAGCGAGCCATCCCTAACTCTCATATATCCAACTTGTATATCGCCATACCTATGAATCCTCCCCTCATGTAACATACGCAACGCTTAAAAGTCAAAAACCTCGAACCGGCATACTGCCTTCGCTCGCTATGCTATTAATCTTACATACAAACCATACTTGTGCTATACTTACATCTCATTAAAAAAATCGTGTGCAGCGTTTTATTTCGATGTCAATGCTGAAATCTACATCGAATTCCTGAGTGAGGAATGCCGAATGCTGTCAACTACAACATGGAGAGAGAAATGCTTGATTCACCAGTGTCATCCGTCTAGGAAAGGTGACGCGTCTCTTTCGTGCCCATTTTTGATTCGCTACGCGCTCTGTTATGGGAGAAGGAGCCGCATTGTCATCTACTTGAAACCTGCTCTGCCATATTACTAGACGGGGGAATTTCACAGCGTTCGATGTTTATGTGCAGTCTAATTTTTCACGTTCACGCGTGACACCCCGATCGTGACAAATTCACTAAAGGGCTTAACCGTTTTATTACGACTTCCGCTCGAAAGTTGGTGTCATAATCTATGTGGCCGCCAGTGGTCTTTCAAACGTTTTGCAACATCCACCTCAGCTGACAGTAAACCATTTCCTAAACTCGTCTGTTCAGCGTCCTGCAGTGGAACGTACGGCGGGATGCCAAGTAGCATCGCGCGACCTTGCAAGAACGGATGTAGTGATAAGGAAGTGTCGTCATATGCCTCAGCGGTTGTGTAAGAGCGCGAGACTGATTCGAAAGAACCTTCGTAAGATGGAGATCGTTCGAGTACGTCGGAGTGTTCCAAGTCACCCGTGTCCGACTCCCGTGTTTGTGTATGCTCGAAAGGCCCGACTATGTCAACCTCTGAAATGCCGTGCGTCCCATCGCTTGAATAGACCTGTACCGGAGAATAGAAGCTCAGGCTGTTGATGAAATCCGGAGGTTCTAGAAATGCCTGGTAATGGTCTCGAAGGTCACGATTGCTGAAGTCCACGTCCGTCTCGAAAAGGCCGGTCGAACATTCATCTGGAGGATATCGTGTCAAAATGTCATACTCGGTCGTGCAACTAGATTGTACGATAGAAGAACTTCGAAAATCAGGTATAAGACCGTCGACTAAGGGAGGAAATTGCTCCTGTGTGATACCGTGGACGCGTACTGGGCTGCTGTTGTCCATGTCGCTCAACGCAGTGGCATGGTGCATTGCGCTTGTGCTTATGTAATGAGGAAGGGAAACAGGAGGATGTGCGTCATGGTATGACATTTCCACGGAAAGGTTATCTGCGTAGTGTTGGACCACGGCCAGGCGTTCAACTTGCTGAGGTTGATCCGGTATCGGTGGTAAACTCTGAACATCATGAGTGGCATGTGTAGCAAAATACCGCGAAGTGAGAGGAGGCTCTTCAGGAGATATTGGATGTTTGCGGCCAACCTGAGACGCAGAATGAGAGGGATGAATACACGAGCTGTGGTCAATATCGTATACGGTAGCAATGGCAGATGCTGGAGCTGACGACAAAATCCCCTCAGTCAAACAGTCATGCAGCGTTTCCTTCACTGTGGTTGCGATTTGGGCTGGGTGCATCACCTGGCCCTTGGACGACGATGACAACTCCTCATCGTGCCAACTGGCCACGCGGGGATCAAGTATAAGCGACCCAGCTACGCGCTGGTCTGGTTGAGAAGAGAAACTATCTGATGTTGGACATTTGCTTTGAAGTTCAATATCCCAAGTCTCCGACCTGGCGGGGGTTCCCCTAGGAACGTCCGGAGTCGAAAAATGTGGGCTCGTCGAACGTGTCGATTTCTTGTCTTTGCGATAATTCATGATCTTGTTCTTCTTCACAGACGGGGAGGGCGGTTGAGAGGATGAATCTTGCACAATCGACTCGTCGACCAGAGAGTTGCGCTGCGTTGTCTCCCCGAGAAACGTGAACTCCGAAAATAAGGTCTGACCTGTAATACGATCAGATCGTTTCAAGAGAACGTGTAATTTATCTTACCCGACTTCTTTACATTGCATACCCTAGTCTTAATGGATGATTTGCCCTTATTGAACACTCCGAGAGACGCCAAAGGTTTCAACTGGGGACATTGTAAAACCAATGAAATAGACCTTGTTAGCGGTACTGACCGTGAGACGGTTTTTACCGACATTAGTCGCCGAGAGTCCGTGTAAGAGCGCGAGGCCTTCCATGCCAGAATGTTTCTTCCCCTTTTTACAAGGGGCCTTCTTCAAGTTATTCTCCCTTTCATTCGGTGCCGGAGAGAAATGCACTGCAATATTGTTGCCCGGTTTCACGATAGCGCGCTTGACGCGTTTCCGTGCTCGACGCTCGCTTAGTCCTTTGCATGACTGTTCAGAGGGCGCAAGGATTCATAATATCACGAGTAGAGACTCACTAGCCTCACGCTCATCGTCAGAACCAGGCGGGATTACATCCTTCTCACGCTTCCGCTTTGATGAACCACACTGAATGGCGTTGAAAGAAGCACGCTTCGAACTTTTCTTTTCCCTTGCCTTGATTCCAGTATCAGGTGCCTTACGAACCCTTGGCGTTGCCTTTGCGGGGGCCGAGCGGCGTTTGTCCGCACTAGGACTGACGATGGGCCCGCTTACACGGGGGAGGAGCACAGGCGTGTCAAACCCAAAGCTCGGGTTTTTCGCGTCTTGATGTCGCACCCCTGTCGGTGTCCCACAAGATAATATCAACGGTCGTTGTTCGAGTGCCTCAGAAGTATAGGAATGCACATAGCCTTTCTGACGCTCGAGGTATACTTGGATGTATTGGTCCTTTGATGATTTATCCATGGAGTTGAATTACGGAATAACGTGACAGCGACGGCTACGAGATCCAAAACTTGAGAGCTGCTGAGGCTTTGAGCTCAAAGGATGATGAACGGGCAAGGAGCGGCGACTCGGAACCTTAGATGAAGTTTCTAAATTCGGACAATAAATAAAAGTTTAACCGTGACCGTAGTCGGTTCTTATGGCCCGTCTGTAGACTTCTGGACGTCTCACTCTGGCTCAATTTTGTGTTCGTACAACGCGTATCGTTTGACAACAGTACCAATTGTGATTACCGTTAGCATGTTGTGCAAATGGCTATCGCGACAGATAGGCGCCATGATCCACATTCATGAGTGACGAGTCGTCAAACTTGAAGTGGCTTGTCTTTGGCGCTCGTTCTCGCAGCTCGGAGTTTGACTACGACTTTCAATAGAGTTGCGACCTTACTATGGAAACAAGTCTTGGCCGAACTAATTGCCTGACGCCTACCATTATGTATTTAAGTCCGCCATTCGGTTCTTTTTCAAGCATTGCTTTTACTTTGAGAGGTCTGTCTGAATTTTTTTTGGGGGCAAGCCAATACATGAACTGACAAGCTATAGGACATTCACTTTACGTTGACCATGGGTTCCGACCGAAAACGATCAATGGATGCAGATGCCTCGGACAAACCTCTAGGCAAACGCTCAAAAATCCATCAGTCAGCGGCGCTGTCGCCACCTTTGACTATCACTATACATAATCGAACGTTCGAACCAACACCTGTGTTCGACATGTTTTGGCGTTTCGCTGCAGAAAGACATGCCATAACCGAAAAGCGTCTCAAGGGTGTCCCACCCCCGTACGTGTCCATCCATTATTTCTTGATGCTCTCCCAAATATTTTTGCCAGATGGACAGACGACCCCATTTTGCAAAGATATCCGTTCTGCAACACTTACCGTGTCCTAGACCGAGTCAGCCAATACCTGATCACGGAGGTGATTCAGAAAGGCTCCCAAACTTCCACCGAACTTTGTTTTCGAATCCTACTTTTCAGCACTTTCACGAGCATCAATACATACGAAACCCTGCGGGACGAATTCGGATCTCTCACCTGGTCGACCTATGAGCGAGCCGATTATGAACGTGTCTTGCGTTGTCTGTACGACAACAAAGTCTCGATATACACAGGGGCTTACCAAAAGCCTGCACCTAATCTAGGTTTTGCAGAAAACTTCATGAACCATCTGGTTCTAATCGAAGTCTTAATGCAAGACTTGCCCGAAAAGTGCAAAGAGGTCGAGTACATAGCGGACGTCTTTGAATGGCTATGTACTTTCAAGAGCATGGGAGATTTCACTGCGTACCAGCTAGTGCTAAACCTTTCCTACTCAACCGCCCTTAACTTCTCGGACTATGATTTTGTGGTCGTCGGGCTGGGTTCACGTCGCGGCCTTCAACGCTGCTTCAAAGGTCAAATTCCCCGGGCGCACGAGGTTGGTATAATTCGGTGGATGCAACTGACGCAGCCCGACCACTTCCTGCGCCTCAATCTGGAGTTCGAGGGTCTGGGGCCCAAAGCTCGTCCAATGATGCTGTGCGATATCGAGCATACCTTATGCGAGATCGATAAATACGTCAGGAAGCTCGGCATGAGTGCGCCATCGCATCGCATGTTTCAACCATCTGGCAGGCTTCCAAACATGCGTCTTCCAAAGGCTTGGGCGCATCCTGCGCGGCGATACCTCCATATCAAATGCCAGAAGGAAGCAGATATCGAATTCATCGAGAAGTTCGTTGTAGAGTCGATAGAATCACATCGAGACGTGGATGGCGAAAGAGAATTTTTAGTGTACTGGCAGGGCTATAGCGACGATGAAGCTTCATGGGAACCTGAAGATATGCTTGCGGATGATGCCCCCAATGCGATTAAGGAATATTGGAAGCGAGTACATAAAGGTACGTACTACATATCTCTCACCGTTCGGTACATACTGACACTTTGGCAGCTTGATATACCCACCTGTCATTTAGAAGCTATAGTGCTGTTCCTTCATCTCGTACAGCATGAATCGTTAGCCAGACGACGCCAATTCAGTCCTGACTTGGCACTAATCGTATGATCTTGCCTCCTTTTAAAACATTCAATATTCAAAGCCTACTGGCAGACAGTAAGAATGTCGTTAATATCTACACATGCATTCACCCTTTCAAGATGTATATATGAAAAATATGTTCTGCTTATCAGTGAGGTCAGCAAATGCATGGCGCTCCCTTTCCCGTTGCACATCCTGTTCAGTCCAACCCCGGCGCGCCGTTTCCTCGGCCAGCTTGGCCTTTCGCACTCTGTTCAACCGAATATTGATATAACGCAGTAAAAATGAAATAGCTAGTTGCGCAATGAACGAGACCAGGATCGCAGTCTTCCCTGGAATATAAGCCGGTGCATCTTTAGGCTGAAATATCTCGGTCCCGATAATGTTGCCGATGCTGAAGGTGGCCATCGTCATCGCATTAATAGTTACCTAAGCAAATCATTAATGGATAGACCAGAGAACGACGAGAGTCAACCTCACCTTCTTGGTGTGACCGGCCGTATTACTTGCGTTGTATGCATAAATGGTGGACAGCGCGCTGCCAAAGGTGCCAATTAAGTATATCGCTGCAGCATAAATCAGTTTTCGTGAAATATCAAACGACGACAATTATACAAACCAAACAGCAGAACACCCTTGTTATTAGATCCACTCATTCCAATAAGGATGGCTGCCGTCCATCTTCAGTCGATATTCTCCTGTAAAATTTAATGAACGGCATACCTATACCAACAATAGCAGGGACCAAGGAAAACGCGACAGGGCTCATTCGCTCGTCCTAAAAATGCTTCAGAATACTCCTGAGAGACTGGTAGGTATTCTACCTTCTTGTCAGCATACCATCCACAAAAGATCACCATCGCGGATGCAACGACCCCCGCAGGAGTGCCAAGGATCAGAGCTTGCTTTGATCTAGCAGAAAGGCATTAGTGAGAAGGAAGGACAATATGGTCCACATACGAATAACCGAAGCTTTTGATGATAATGTTACTAACTGAAATCAGATTATCAATTTCTGTTAAATAAAATGTCTGTTGATGTGACTCACAGTTAGTCAAGGCTCCATTTGGGATAGTCGCTATAAAATTCGCATAAGCCATATTGTAAAGACTGAACAGGGTACAAGTTTACTCAGTACCGTCGACAGAACGACGAGCCACGTGCGAACGTCCATGAGGGCTTCGATGACCTGTTCCTTCTTGAATTTCCTATTCTCTGTACCTCCTTGATCGTTTCGGACACGTTCAAGTGCAGCAATCCTCTCCTCCTTCGTCAGCATGCGAGCATTGACAGGCGAATCTGGCAGGAAGATCAAGACGACCACGCCAACCACCACTGCAAGGGCACCAAGCAGAATATAAACAATCTTGTAGGACGGTATAGCCTTGCCGCTATAGAATGAAATGCCCTGCGAGAGCATCTGTTATGATGTTGCATCTACTCATGCGATGAGTACCACTCACATATGCTATGAATCCACCAAACACTTGGGTTAGGCCATTCTAAACCTTAAAAGTCAGGGGCAACACAAGTTTTGAAATCACAGATGGCCGCACCATGATGTAGAACCATGATATACGAGTAGCCTTTCCGTTAGTCAAAAGCTGTCATACTTGGAATGTAAACCTTTTTGCGCACCTGTTCATTCTTCTTGTAGAACATTGAGATGATAAGAATGAGGCATGGTGTGACACATGACTCGCACATTCCTAAACATTTCGAATTTTGTCTTGTTTATTTTGTGCGCAAGCCAAAAAAAAAATCATACCTAGAAGGAACCTGAGGACAAAGAAGGCCCCGAAATTGTCTGTCGAAGCCTGCAGCATAAGTAATATCCCCCATACCACAATGTTGCCGCCTGCGAACTGTCAGTTGACGTCACAGTTTGTGGATGTCAGCCTTACCGAGATACTTGGCCAAGCGAAGTTTCTGTGAGATATAAACTGTCGGGAACTCCCAGAAGAGGTAGCCTGTAGTTATGCGGTTTATGTAAGTTTATATTGGTCTGCGGGAACGAAAATGCTCACCCAGGTAGAAAGCCATGGATACCAGGTTGTATTGCTAAATTCATGTCAGTATGACTGGATGCATTATATTTGCATTACAACTCGCCTGGCCCACGATTGGGAAGCCCATGATACTGTCACATCGTCAACATGGAGCAGTATTACTGCGCAATAGCACCCACCTCGCATAGTTTAATGACGTCTTATCCCTGGCAAAGGTGAGCATAAATCGGATAATATTACGCAACATCAAATGACGCACAGATATTGGGTAAAGTATACAGCAGCAGAAATGGTGGGGATGACCACGTCCTATAGATTCAACAATTGTCAGGTCAAAGCCACCGAAGTGCAGGGCACAAGTTGTACCAGCTTCCGCCTCAGCTTGCGGTTATACTCCTCGTCGAAATGTACCGCTGCTTGCGTACCGACGAGCTGAAGAGCCTCGTCGCCGTTAGCCGCATCGATTGAGTCCAATCCGAGCTTTTCGTCAAAGGTGTCATGAAGCTGGGAACTCTTCTCGACCTCGACCTCCTCTAGATTCTTCGCGGGACTAGATTCAGAAGACATTGCACTAGCGCGTAATCGCAGTGCGAAAATGTCAGCTGGCTTCTTATCCTCTTAAGCATCTCCCATGAGGAACTGCATCCGTGACGGTTTACTGGCAACTTCGTGCCTGCAAGGATAACATAACACTGTGCTCCAATGACCGTGGCTATAATGAGGAAATTGATAGGCCAGTAATCCGTTCCACGAGGTAAGCGCGAGATAGTTTCCTGACAAGACACTGGCGGGACACACGGCAAGCCGCCGGTACGTATTTATGTTGAGGCTCTCACCAATGCTGTGCATTACACCAAGAGTTTGATGGATTGTTCTACTGGGGGAGAATACAGTACAGATGAGTATAAAGTACTTAAATCTCGTACATTTTTGAATAACGATCGCTGAAGCAGCTCCACCCTAAAAAAAAGTACCGTGTAATCGACATCGCATCTAGTTTGTGCAAGTGACTACTTACCCCGTTGCAGATGCCTGCCGCACCATACCCCCCAGTTTTCAGGCCGTGAACGAGGGATAACACTATGCGCGCTCCTGAGTGTCCCCTTTCCTACTCGACCACTCTTAACTTCTCGGACTATGATTTTGTGGTGGTCGGGCTGGGTTCACGTCGCGGCCTTCAACGCTGCTTCAAAGGTCAAATTCCCCGGGCGCACGAAGTTGGTATAATTCGGTGGATGCAGCTGACGTAGCCCGACTATTTCTTGTGCCTCATTCTGAAGTGGGAGTGCCCAAAGCTCGTCCAATGATGCTGTGGGATATCGATAAACACGTCAGGGAGCTCAAGACGAGTGCACCATCCTATCGCATGTTTCAACCATCTGGCAGACTTCCAAACATGCGTCTTCCTAAGGCTTGGACGCCTCGTGCGCGGCGAGAACTCCGTATCAAATGCCAGAAGGCATCGAGTACATCGAGAAATTTGTTGCAGAGTCAATAGAATTACATCGAGATGTGGATGGCGAAAGAAAAATTTTAGTGTACTGGTAGGGCTATAGCGACGATGAAGCTTCATGGAAACCTGAAGATACGCTTGCGGATGATGCCCCCAATGCGATGAGGGAATATTGGAAGCGAGTACATAAAGGTACGTACCACCATGACATATCTCTCACCGTTCGGTACATACTGACGTTTTGGCAGCTTTATATACCCACATGTCATTTAAAAGTTATATAGTGCCGTTCCTTCATCTCGTACAGCATGAATCGTTAGCCAGACGACGCCAGTTCAATGCTGACTCGGCACTGCTCGTACGATCTTTAACATTCAATATTCAGAGCCTACTGGCAGACGGTAATAATATCATTAATATTTACATATGCATTCACCTTTTCAAGATGTATATATAAAAAATATGTTCTGCTTATCAGTGAGGTCAGCAAATGCGTGACGCTCCCTTTCCCGTTGCACATCCTGTTCAGTCCAACCCCGGCGCGCCGTTTCCTCAGCCAACTTGGCTTTCCGCTCTCTATTCAACCGAATATTAATATAACGCAGTAAAAACGAAACACCCAGTTGCACAATCAACAAGATCATGATCGCAGTCTTCCCCGGAATATAAGCCGGCGCATCTTTGGGCTGGAATATCTCAGTCCCGATGATGTTGCCGATGCTGAAGGTGGCCATCGTCATTGCATTAATAGTTACCTAAGCAAATCATTGATGGATAGACAAGAGAACGACGAGAGTCAACCTCACCTTCTTGGTGTGACCGGCTGTATTACTCGCGTTGTATGAATAAATGGTGGACAGCGCGCTGCCAAAGGTACCAATTAAGTATGTCGCTGTCGAACGAATCAGTTTTCGTGAAATATCAAACGACGGCAACTATACGAACCAAAGAGCAAAACACCCTTGTTATGGGATCCATTCATTCCAATAAGGATGGCTATCGTTCACCTTCAGTCGATATTCCTCTGTAAAATTTAGCGTGCGTCATACCTGCACCAATAATGGTAGGGATCAAGGCAAACACGATGGGGGTCATTCGCTCGCCCTAAAAATGCTTCAGAATACTCCTGAGAGACTGGTAGGTATTCTACCTTCTTGTCAGAATACCATCCACAGAAGATCACCATCGCGGATGCAACGATCCCCGCAGGAGTGCCAAGGATCAGAGTTTGCTTTGATCTGGCAGAAAGGCATTAGTGAGAAGGAAGGACAACATGGTCCACATACGTATAGCCGAAGCTTTTGATGATAATGTTACCGACTGCAATCAGATGATCAACTTCCGCTAAATAAAATGTCTGTTGATGTGACTTACAATTACTCAAGGCTCCATTGGGGATACTCGCTATAAAAATTCGCGTCAGCCATATTGTAAAGACCGAAAAGGTTACAAGATTACTCAATACCGTCGACAAAACGACGAGCCACGTGCGAATGTCCGTGAGGGCTTCGATGACCTGTTCCTTCTTGAATTTCTTATTCTCTGTACCTCCTTGATCGTTTCGGACACGTTCAAGTGCGGCAATCCTCTCCTCCTTCGTCAGCATGTGAGCATTGACAGGCGAATCTGGCAGGAAGATCAAGACGATCACGCCAACCACCACTGCAAGGGCCCCAAGCAGAATATAAACAATCTTGTAGGGCGGTATAGCCTTGCCGCTATAAAATGAAATGCCCTGCAGGAGCATCCGTTATGATGTTGTGTCTACTTGTGTGATGAGTACCACTCACATATGCTACGAATCCACCAAACACTTGGGTTAGGCCATTCTAAACCTTAGAAGTCAGGGGCAACGCAAGTTTTGAAATCATAGACGGCCGCACCATGATGTAGAACCATGATATACGAGTAGCCTTTCCATTAATTAAAAGCTGTCATACTTGGCATGTGAGCCTTTTTTGCGCACCTGTTCATCCTTCTTGTAGAACATTGAGATGATAAGAATGAGACATGGTGCGACACATGACTCGCACATTCCTAAACATTTCGAGTTTTTGTCTTGTTTATGTTATGCGGAAGCAAAATAAACATACCTAGAAGGAACCTGAGAACAAAGAAGGCCGCGAAATTGTCTGTCGCGGCATGCAGCATAAGCAATATCCCCCATACCACAATGTTGCCGCCTGCGAACTGTCAGCTGACGTTACGGTTTGTGGATGTCAATCTTACCGAGATACTTGGCCAAGCGAAGTTTCTGTGAGATATAAACTGTCGGGAACTCCCAGAAGAGGAAGCCTATAATTATGCAGTTTATGTAAGTTTATAGTAAGTTTATACTGGTCTGCGGGAACGAAAATGCTCACCCAGGTAGAAAGCCATGGACACCAAGTTATAATGCTAAATTCATGTTAATATGATTAGATGCATTATATTTGCATTATAACTCGCCTGGCCCACGATTGGGAAGCCCATGATACTATCACATCGTCAACATGGAGAAGTATTACTGCTAAATAGCACCCACCTCGCATAGTTTAATGACGTCTTGTCCCTGGTAAAGGTGAGCAATGAATCGGATAATATTGTGCAACATCAAAATGACGCACAAATATTGACTGAAGTATACAGCAGCAGAAATGGTGGGGATGACCAAGTCCTGTAAATTCATTAATTGTCAGGTCAAAGTCACCGAAGTGCAGGGCAAAATTTGTACCAGCTTCCGCCTCAGCTTGCGGTTATACTCCTCGTCGAAATGTACTGCTGCTTGTGTACCGACGAGCTGAAGAGCCTCGTCGCCGTCAGCCGCATCGATTGAGTCCAATCCGAGCTTTTCATCAAAGGCGTGATGAAGCTGGGAACTCTTCTCGACCTCGACCTCCTCTGGATTCTTCACGGGAATAGATTCAGAAGACATTGCAAGCGCGTGATCCGAATGCGAAAATGTCAGCGAGCTTCTTCTCCTCTTAAGCATCTCCCATGAGGAACTGCATCCGTGACGGTTTAGTGGCGGCTTCGTGCCTGCAAGATAACATGACACTGTGCTCCAATGACCGGGACTATAATGAGGAAACTGATAAGCTAGTAATCCGTTCCACGAGGTAAGCGCAAGATAGTTGCCTGACAAGACACTGGCGGGACACACGGCAAGCCGCCGGTACGTATTTGTGCTGAGGCTCTCACCAATGCTGCGCACTACACCAAGAGTTTGATGCATTGTTCTATTGGGGGAGAATACAGTACAGATGAGTATAAGGTACTTAAAATCTCGTACATAAACAAATATGCAAAATGGCCACTATAGTTTTTGAATAACGATCGCTGAAGCAGCTCCACCCTAAAAAAGTACCGTGTAAGCGACATCGCATCTAGTATGTGTAAGTAGCTACTTACCCCATTGCAGATGCCTGCCGCACCATACTCCCCAGATTTCAGACCATGAACGAGGGATACCACTATGCGCGCGCCTGAGTTTCCAATCGCATGACCAAGTGCGACAGCGCCACTGTGTTATTAATACATTAGCCAAGGTCATGTCTAAACAAAGTCACAAGACATACCCGTCAACGTTAACTTTTGCAGGGTCGATTTGTAGGAGCTTTTCAGCGATACGGACGACAACTGAGAAGGCTTCATTGATCTCGAAACGTGCAATATCATCAACAGTCAGGTTTGCTCTCTTTAATGCTTGGGGGAGAGCAACAGTAGGAGCCATGGGAAAGTCAATTGGCTCAACGCCAGCATCGGCATACGCTGCAAGAATTAATATACCTATTAGATGATGTAGAATTAAATAACGTCAGAGGCACACTCACAAACTACTTTAGCGAGCGGTTTCAAGCCAAGCTTCTTTGCTTTCTCTGCTGACATCAAAATCAGGGCAGAAGCGCCATCATTTAGGTTTGAGGAATTGGCAGCGGTGATCCGACCACCTGATTTGAAGGCTGACTTGAGAGAAGGGACTTTGTCGAAGATAACTTTCTTATACTCCTCATCTTCCTTAATCACGGTGTCACCCTTCTTGCCCTTGATCGTCACAGGTGCAATCTCGACATTGAAGACGCCCTCTTTCCATGCACGTTCAGCACGTTTGTACGACTCGATTGCATGTTCATCAAGTGAGGCCCGACTAATGTCATACTTCTCTGCAGAGACCTCACCACAGTTACCCATGGCGAAGTTGTTGTAAACATCCCAGAGACCGTCATGCTCAGCAGAGTCTTTGGTCTCAAATTTTCCGAATAAAGGGTTCGTACGGGGGAGCAAGAAACTGGAGGAAATGTCAGTCACAAGTGAGAGCAGGTAATAGACAGTATCACTCACGGAGCATTGCTCATGCTCTCCATACCACCAGCAACGACCACGTTCTTGTAACCGCTTTCTATGCTCTGGGCAGCGAGCATAATAGACTTCATACCACTAGCACAGACTTTGTTAATGGTCGTTGCATCAGATGAGGATTTCATGCCGGCAGCGAGTGCTACTTGACGTGCGGGTGATTGGCCAACACCAGCTTGAATGACATGGCCGAAGTAAATCTCCTCGACCACTGCGGGATCGACTTTCGATTGCTCAAAAGCATGTTTGAGGGCAATAGAACCGAGTTGAGGAGCAGTCAAAGTCTTGAGGCATCCGTATAGGGATCCGACGGGGGTACGCGACGCGGCCACAATGACAGCTTCATTGGAAGACTAAGAAAATGTGAGCTAGTTGTTGGCGAAATAAATAAGATGGCATACATACCATTCTGATGGCGGAAGATGAAAAGCTAGGACGGGATAATACTTTTCCACACCCGAGTGTGAGACGACCGGTTGCAAGCATTATGAATACGATGATCTTATGTGGCAAGGGGTAATCCGACGATCGTACGACGTTGAAAAGCGAGTGGTACGATATGCTTGGGAGTCTGTTGAGCTCGACGTGGGTAGCAAAGGAAAGGCAAGGTCATCCAACAACCATATACTATAGTACGTAGGCAAGATCCGGGACATTACATAGTAACTTCTCCGAACATGTGAATAACCCAACTTAGTCTTATGACCTCTACCATCGTTCATTTCCAAACACCTGAGAACGTCATTCAAAAATATCCGTGCACATTTATATCACTGCATGTCCACGACAGTGCTCAACACCGAAAACCAAGCCTCCATCCATGTCAATGGTCTCTCATCCCTTTCTTCTGATGCTCGGAGGATCTCTTGAACTGCATTGGCGGTTTCGCAGGGATGAAAGTACCAAGAGGGCGTGCCTAGCGTCGGGTGCTCTCCCTGCGACAACAGAGGGAAGTTCATTGCTGGATGGGATATAGCGAATGTCGTAGCTACAGTCCCTTCGCACACATCCTCACGAAGGAGAGATGTTTTCATGATATCATCCAGATGTAATGGTGAACCGCCTGCGCCATCAGTTTATTGCATGCCGTTCATGCACATTTAACCACACGTACTCGAACCATGGATGGAGAAGTAAAATGTTGGTACACGGAAAGTCGCAGATAACACCACATACTGCTGACATGTTAACGGATCGGGGGAGCGATAAGGAGCAGTTGTGCCATCGTCTATGACCTCCAGATCGTCATCAATGTCGAGGGATGTATCATCTGACTCTAGATTTCGCCAGTTCAGAGTGACCATCCGATGCATGTATCCGAAACCTGGCAGCGTCTGTACATTTCGAAATCTATAAAATAAACAGGCTTTATAATTTCTGCGTACATTATGCTCCTTCCACAACCATCCCGCACGTTTATATGGAGAAGTAGATTGATGAGCATGAATGAATTTCCGGCATGCTTCATCAAATTGCTCTCTCGTGAAGGTTGCAGTCATGAGAGAATGCGGCGTGTGAACAAACTGTACTAGTACTGAAATAAGGTTCAAGCCACCATCTCAAGGTACAGCAACAAGACCAAATTCTATTGGAACTCTGCAAGTACTGTAGCTCGTCCAAGTCCCGGCTCACAACGTCAAGCGGTCTCCTCCCCACCGCAAGTACACAAATTCAAATGGCTGTAGGAAAAGTGCGTGCCATCTACTTCCTGTCATGAGACGTTTGTCCCATATCTTTCTGATTTACAGAACAAACGTTTGTCGAAGGGTAAGAAGGGTATCAAGAAGAAGGTCGTTGACCCATTCTCGCGCAAGGGTGAGCTACATCTTCCTTCGCCTATGTTTAATCTCTCTAATACTATGATCAAAAAGAGTGGTATGATATCAAGGCACCCTCCACATTTGAAGTACGGAATGTTGGCAAGACCCTCGTCAACCGATCACAGGGTTTGAGTGCGTACAAGCTCTCCTTGCTGAAGCACACACACATCCTGATTCTCTGTCAGAAAACGCAAGCGACTCTCTCAAGGGTCGTATCATTGAGGTTTCTCTCGCCGACCTGAACAAAGATGAGGAGCAATCGTTCCGTAAGATCAAACTACGGATCGATGAGGTGCAGGGAAAGAACTGTCTAACGAATTTCCACGGCATGGACTTCACTTCGGATAAACTCCGATCCCTTGTCCGCAAGTGGCAAACTCTCATCGAGGCACATGTCGACGTGAAGACGACCGACGGCTACCTCATCCGCCTCTTTGCTATTGGTTTCACCAAGCGCCGTCCAAACCAGGTCCGCAAGACCACCTACGCTCAGACAAGTCAGATTCGCGAAATTCGGAAGAAGATGTTTGAGATCATGACTCGGGAGGCAACGAGCTGTGACCTGAAGGAGTTGGTGCAGAAGTTTGTGCCGGAGGCTATTGGACGGGAGATTGAGAAGCACACCCGGAACATTTACCCTCTACAAAATGTCTACGTTCGCAAGGCGAAGATCCTCAAAGCACCGAAGTTCGATGTCTCGAAATTGCTTGAGCTTCACGGCGAGTCAACGGACGTAAGTGACCACCCATACCTGTTTTAGTCACGAAGCTAACACTAAGGTTGCAGGAGACCGGCACTCGGGTAGTGAAGGACTTTAAGGAGCCTGAGATTCTCGAGTCCGTTTAAAACTCCTTTCATGTCGTCTACCCTTGTATCATTCCATTTGGCCACTCGCAAATACTTAGGTTACAATGGTATCGATCAATCTATGAGCACCATGACACCATGAATATGTTATCACTGTATTTCTATTGTTTCGAGTGGTGAAAAACGAAAGAAAGAAAAAATGAAAGAAAAACAGTATAGCCGAAAGCGGTCAAGCTTTTGCCCGCCCAGTGCCCACCGATCTTCTCATCTACCACCTTACGCTTGTTCCTAAACTACTTGTTACTATGGCTGATGTTGAGTACCTAAAGTCGATCGTCCAACACTACTCTGATTTTCCAAAGAAGGTTCGTCAAAGCGCTTCAATTCTTCCGCGGAAGTTTTTCAACGTGACTTCACACAGGGAGTCGGATTTCTCGACATTTTCCCCATCCTCCGTAACCCGATCGCATTCGAGACTCTAATCACCCATCTCGTTCATCACATCACGTCACACACTATTCCAAAATCACTGCACAAAAAGGTCGATGTCGTAGTCGGTCTGGACGCTCGAGGCTTCCTCATTGGGCCTATCGTTGCACTTCGACTTGGAGCAGCTTTCGTGCCTGTTCGCAAAAAGGGAAAGCTCCCGGGCCAGTGTGTCTCAGCAAGCTACGAAAAAGAGTATGGCCCCGTGAGTTGTTATTATATTTCAGGATGACCGTTAAATACGTTTCTGAACCAATTTTTATTTTTTCGCACAGGATATCTTTGAAATGCAATCAGACGCAGTCAAACCTGGGCAGACCGTGATCATTGTAGATGATTTGATTGCCACTGGCAGGTCTACGGTATTCATCATCTTGTGCCGTACTTACCATATTTTTCAGGTGGCTCCGCTAAGGCAGCTGGCGAGCTCGTCGAGAAACAAGGCGGAATCACACTCGAGTATCTCTTCATCATTGAGATCACCTTCCTCACTGGCTACCAGTGTTTGGATGCCCCCGCATACTCCCTTATTCAGTACCCTGAATAAATTTCGAGGCGCTTGCTCATTTATTGATATTTTGTAATGCTATATCGCACGTTGATACCCATTGCTGTGATTAGTTTGTAGTAAGTATACCACTGAATATAGATCTTTTTCTTCTCAAGCATAGAGCACATGGAGTCCCCGGCTCATGAAATACTCGAGAGGATAAAATTGAGGTTACAGCAATGACCTGCTGGAGACCAGAACATCCATTTCTTCTATGACATTAGCCTGGTATTTAGTATAGGGTGTCCGTTGATGTACAGAATTGGTCCAATCTCGCCTGACATCTGCCCTACAGATTCCACCCCTGTTTGCGTCTCAGGTTCAACAGCAACCATAACATGCCCGTAACCAAATGTCCCAGCGGCACCTACCATAGCGGCAACAGCGCTACCGACCGAATGCGGCAACAACACTAAAGCAACGTCATCGATGTCGCCCGCGGCAGCGATTTCTTCGAGTGAGGCGGAAGGATTGGTGGCAGCATCATCGTCGCTAATAACAACAACTCCGGAAGCGCCTGCATCCCGCGCATAGACCAACTTTTCGAGGAACGTACAGTCGCCGCGATGAGTGAGGACAACGTCACCATCAAATTCGGTCTCATAAGGTTTGCATCCGAGAGGGTTGCTTTTGTCCCAATGTATCATGGTACCCTCCCCATGACGAAGGGTGGAGGAACCACCAATGACAGCCAAGTCAGCACCAAAGCCAGCAGTGTAGGCCGTAATGTACGTTTCCCCATTCAAGGCTGTGGCCCCTGCTGGGTCAACCGTGTCAAGAAAGATGCGAAGTCGAACGTCTTGGCTACGATAACGAAGTGATTCTGGAAAAGACTGCAAGAGTGCGGGGTCATTGACATGCACCACTTGTCCAGAGCGAACAGCGTGAGGCCCGACTAATAAGAGGTTCGCAAATGAATTTATCATCCTTTACTAGAGAAAATAGGACATACGCTTCGTGATATCATAACCCTTGCCATCTAACCGACTCACGATATGGGCTCGGATGCCTGTCACATTATGAAGAATAAACCCGTCTACCACTGCCTTGAGTTTTGCTGGGCCAGGATTCGGGTCCTCTGAGACGGTCTTGCCACCAGGTGACATGATAAAGTCATAAGACTGCTGAAGGATGTCACTTCAATGGTGGGATATCATTGATATTCCTCACATATAAATCAGCTTCGGGGACTGTGCACCAGCCATCCGGAGACCAATGATGCTCATCCAGAGGCTGCGGTTGCAGCCCAACTAGATTTCTCGCATACTCCGCATCCGCTCTCGATCCGACGCCTCGGATGAGGCCGCTAATGGTCCCATCGGACAACGAGTCCTGTAAGTGTCCATACGCAGGGCACTGATGGTTTTCATCGCCACGCATTTTTCGTCGAGAACGAGACATGGGCTTCAGAACTTCTTTTGGAAGTGATAATATGTGCCCTTCGGTGGTGAGAACGTAGTTCGAATCGTCTCTGTGCAAGCGGTTGTCCTCATCAAATAAAAGGAATAAATACTGTAATCGTGATCAACACTATCCAGCCTAACGCGCTGTTTGTTATGACGAACCTTCAAAGTTTCCGACAACGCAAATGACTCCATTCTGTCATCTCTAACATTGGTCCGCAAATCTTGGATACCAGCCAATCCACAATCTACCTTGGCGCGGGCAGTGAGGTCTTTCAAGATACGTTCCCCGACATGTAGATAATATGGGTCTCGAGTGGCCTGTCTATCGGTAAGCTAGAGTATGTGAGCAGGGAGGACAGGCATACCCTATAAAGGTACCACGTCGATTCGACAAACTCTGGTCGAAGCGGGTACTGAAAAGATGTCGCCTGCAGAAACTGAGCATCCCATATCTCAGGAAGACCGGAGTGTCGTCTCCAGATGTTCCAGTCTGTCCAAAGGCAAGTATTACTCAACAAGTCAGCCAGGTAAAGGAAGACATTTACATGTCATGTGAGATTTGATGGCATTTTGCACGTCACCGCCCAGGACTTGCAAACCAGGCCAGAAGGCGGAAAGAGAGTCAATTGTGGCATACGCTTGGTCACCTGTATGTATATTAACACTGCGATACTAAAGGAGTTGAGGAGGGCATCAAGGCAAGAATGTCAATCATTGCTGACCCAATGGCCGTCCGTAGAACGGGAGTATCTCATCACAGCGGCGTAACTCTCATGCCACACATCAAGAAACTCAACTTCACCTGCAGGATGAGCCAGATGATGTCAAAGCATGCATTAAATCAACTATCCAATGAACGCACCACTCATGACGTACCACTTCAGGGCATATTCATAGAAAGAATCGATGCCTGCGCCGATCCCAGTTACTTGAGGTAGTGTCCACGTCTGGTAACAACAGATCAGAAGCAGGAGGGAATACAACCACGCTGACTTACTCCACTCCAGATGTTAATTGTATTGCCAACTAAATCAAGATCTGATCTCCTGTTCCATAATGCGAAGAAAGCCTTATAAGCTGCCTTCTCGAAACGATCATCTCCAGTCAGGCGACTTAGAGTAGCAAATTCCAAGATCAGCGAACCAGCGCCAGCAGTGCCTACAATAATTTAAATATAAAAAACGATGGATCTTATGATTAGCAACAAACAAGTTTCGAGGGATTCTCCTCGCTGGACGCCGTGCCGCAAGTTAACCTACAGGCTATTGGCATTGAGAGGCTGTGAAGATAGGAGACGTTACGTACCCTTGCAAAAGGCAAGCCGGTGGGAGTGGAAAATGCAGGCAACAGTCGCTTCCCAAGATCATATGCCATCATGAGAAGCTGGTCGCGATACCAAGGGAGGTAGAATGGTTGATTAGGTTGACTTGCAAACATATGGCCAGATAGTAGTCCACCCAACACCCGTATAGTGGTCTCAAACACTTGTGGTTTTGTGTTGACATCAAACGACACCCAGTCAAGGACATTGCGAACTGCATTCTGAAACCCTGGAGGATCATCCAACACAACCAGCGTGTCCAAAACATCGATGAGGGTCAGGGAGTAGTTCCCTGAAACATCATTATGTGCTATATTTGCGCTGATAGTGCGTCAAGCATATTTGCAACCAGATCAAAACGGTAAGTCTCTTACGGGTTTTCCCAATCTGGACCTCTGCCAGTGCACGATAAAGGAGAAAGCTATACGGCAGTCAGAGCAAGAAAAGATCACTAGCGGCCTTAGGCGAACCTCGTCAAGCGGAAAAGCTAATAACATGTGGGCGACTCGCATAAATAATTTGGATAAGGCTCACCGTGGGACATATAATGATCGAAGCCATGATACCACAAGTCTTTGGTTGCTCCCCTGGCGAGCTGTTCACTAACGCGGAATAAAGATAGGCTAGAGGCTTACCTGAGTAACCTCTTGCGTTCCGAAGTCCAAGCAGCTGGCTGGCGAGAATTTGATGAGCTCGTAATTTGCCGCGAGTCAACTCCATTGTGTAGAGTAACCAAAAGAGTGAAGGTCAGGGTAGCGAGACAACGTCTTCCCCATTTCATGCTGCAGATTCACTCCGACTGACGTCGACGTGGAAGTTCCAAGTTTCGTTCGCGTCTTGGATCACGTGATTTATATGTATCTCAGGGCCCGCTTGGCTGTCCGCTCGCCTCTAAGCTTGCAAACATGAGCACTATCCTTGACGCATCTAGCAAACTTGGTGATTACATATTAAAAGGCTGGGTCAGGCCCTCTTATGCTCTCAGCAGCCTCCCGTCTAACTTTATTCTTCCTAGTAGACTTTCACAGATACAACATGCCCATCCGCCGCGTGTAGCAACGGCATTCGTCTGATGAGGTCACCAGAAAATGAATCACCAGTGACTTATTACTGTCCCATTTGTAAAAGTTCTCAACAATGTAAGGGAACGATTTACCATCGTATTTTGGCCCAATGATGCAGCCTGCCTCATCTACAGCTAATGATTCAACGGTCCAGTCTAATTCATCATCAGCAGATTCATTGTCAACTTATGAGTCTCATTCGCGACCATCCACACCTCCTACAGAGATGTCCAGTACTCTGAGCTCACCGACTTTTGCGCCTCCCGTCGACACTGAAGAAACGATCCGCAGGCGCCAACAGTCAGACCAAGCATCCTCAGAGATTGGAAAACGTCTTCTAAAGGGGTGGGCGATGCTCGGTGAAGAATGCCCGAACATTAGATGTTATGGCATACCTCTTGTAAGACCTCCAAAGACCGGAGAAGAGAGAGATCCTCGCAAGGTAAGCCAAAGTTCTTTATTCACACCGAAGTTATTCATGTGATCTAGGAATGCGTGATTTGTGGGACTGTCTATGTCACTGATAGTTCTGAGGGGTGGCAGCGTCTTGTCCCTGCTCCAGTCACCATTTCCATGGGATCGGGGTCCAGTTCAGGGGCTGCCAACCCTACGTCCAGTGCTCCGAGGACATTAGGCTCTCGTGACAATGGAATGATACCAATGGAAAGCATACCTTTACAGGTGAAGAAGTTCTCCTTCCAGTGCCATCCCACAGTTAACATGCATCATAGTCCTCGTCATTACTTCCTGCATCAGAGTCATCACAGGTATTTGTTTTTGAATTCGTCGGCCCAGTAAACTAATCTATTATATATCACTAGTTAACGGTTAATATTCCGAAACGCACGAAAGACTTAGCTAACGGTAGCGAGCTTCTGGTTAGTGTGATGCCCACGAATGTTTTATCGCCCGCTGACGGTCTTACGTAGCATGCACGCGTTCCGTCTATCAATGTGGTCACCGCTCATTCCCCCGCCCAGGCACTCAAGCTATCTCTGAATGCTATGTCGCAAAGACTTGGGCAGATCTGCGACGATGCGAGTCATATGGATGTGGCATCTATTGCATCTGCCGCAGATGCCATCAATAAAGTTGCTCAGGCTTTATACCAAGTGAGGCAGCTGGAAGGCCATTAGGTTTAGCGAGTCGTACGACGAAATTCTTGTTGATTCCATCTGAAACCACGACTTCCGGCCGTGGCATGTCGTTCCCAAATGACATTGGCACGACTCAGTCTGGTGCAAGTATTGATATTTCTGGTTCTCGAAAAACGATTGCAGGCAGTTGCATTTATGTTAGCCGATGTCCTCAAGTTTTTAATGCGAAAGCCGAAAGTTGATGAAAAGTTCGACTGTCACGGTTCTTTCACTATCCCTCGTGTTATTATTGGAGATTACTGTGAACTACCGTATGAGGATCTGACATGCTGTAGAAGCACGAAAGACGCTCGTTGGCGATATTACTCATGGCTGCCTCGTGTCTCGCTACCATAAATACATACCCCAACCATCGGCCGCTCTCACCTCGCAGCTCTCAAGGATAATCTTTCGCGATGCCATTGAGTAACATGTTCAAGGCATTTGGAGGCTCCTATTCCCGCAATCGCAGTCATCATCCTCCTGATCATGTAGCCTACGACTACAACAACGCTAACGAAGCATTTCCAAGACCGGAATACCATCAATCTATTCCACCTCCACAGCTCCGAAAGCATGATACACTGACTAGAAGAGTAAGCATATCACATCTCTACAAGACTCAGACTGATATCATGCACCATCAGAGGAAGGAGCCGGTAAGCTGCTCCCCGTTATATGGCAAGGAACTGAAGCTTCGATCGAGGACAGGTCTTCACTCCTGTTCCATCACGTGCACCTACTGATGGGGAAGATTACTTCGATGGCTACGTTCGCGTAGATAACCCTCAGACTGTCCTAGGCGGTGCTCTCAACGCCCGCCCCACGAGACCAGAAAGTCCGCTGAGCCCTGTCCCATCCGTTGAACGAGATGGTGAAAGTCAGTATTCGGAAACACCTTCCGAGCAAGGGTATATACCCAGCCACTCGGGGCTGCCAAACCAGCCTCCATCATTCCACCAACATGTGCAAAATAGGCCATCTCGGGGAGAATCATTCCGACACGGCAGTGTCTCAGGTCGTCATTTGACCGACGATCCTGTCACCCATATAAGCAGATCTGACGATGATTCTGGGAGCGATCATACGATTGAGGCACCTAGGACGCCGATACCCAGTCACTCTAATGCGAGAGTGGTGGGTTCTCTACCTTTCATATATTTATCTGCTTTATGACGGGCTGCCTTTCAGTCTTCTTCACACCTACCAGGTGGTTACGTAGGGAAAACCCCTACTAATATCTATGCGGATGACAGTCATGGGGTTCGCCTCCGAATTGATTTTTCCCGACAGCCATAATGATTGCTTATACATAGATGCGACCCATGCGACACGAAGAAATCTATCCAGGTCACCGGCCCGCTCACTCAGGAAGAGGCAGTGGTCCTATTTATTACATCATCCCTGGCGGGATGAGTGTCATATTCCAAGATGAATATGGGAATGAGGTCGCAAGGTAAATTTGGTCGTTCTAGTTTAATATTCTCTTCTGTGGCTTACGCCTTGTGATTAAAGAGTTGGCGACTACAGCGGGCGTCAAGCCCCGCGTCCAGTCCATCAAGGTAACCACGGGCGCGAGCCTTACAGGTGCAACAGTTTGATACATCTGTTCCTCTATTCCACTTATGCATTAATCATAGCTACGGCAGCCTCGATCACGAACGCCGTCACACTGAACCACGAGTGGTTCCAGTAGACGCTAATCATCAAAGTTCAAGACGACCAGGGTCTGCCTTCCATTAATCACCGCTGTGGAAGATTAATTATGCTGACCTTGCTGACTTGAATTTTTAGGAGTAGCAGGAGCTACTCGTCGCAGAGTTACTACCACGCTCCTTCGCACAGGCACCACGATGACTACTATCCCGAGCACAGGGGCAGGGGGGATAGGGATAGGGACTACAGAGATCACTACCGGGACAACGAATACAGGGACAGGGGATATAGAGACAGGGGGTACAGAGACAGAGATTACAGAGACAGGGATTATAGAGACAAGGATTACAGAACCCGGGATCACCGGGATAGGCATTATCAAGACAGACACTACCGCGGAAGGGATGATTTGCGACCCGAGGACCGTTCACGAGGAGCGCAACCCCCGCCCCCGATGTTGCACAGGCCAAACAGTAGCCACACTTCCTCCAGTAGGCACGAGCAGCAATTTTCACAGTGAGTAACTAAGCAAAACAGTGGGACGCTCTAATGGGTTAGCAGTTCTCTTCCAGACGATAGGCAATCCAATTCCAGTCGGCTGCATGACGCGCCTCATCCTTCAGACATGCACCACGTTGACGAAATTGCTGATGGACTACAGTCCCTCCAAATTGGATAATTGCGCGGGAAACTATTTCAAAAGAGCAGAACACACAATTATGTTGTACAATATGTGTAATTAGTGGAAATGTTATAATTGATATCATGTTCGACGACCACGCCTACTTGTACCAGGTGCCCCACGACCGGTCACTGTACTAATTTCCTCTCTACTAAGCTTCAGTGTCCCCCCTCTGAACTTACCTACTCCCATTCCCAGACCTCTAACCCGCTTTTTAGAGTCCGACGGTCCAGATGACGACTCAAACAATTTTTTAAGGGTAGGATGGTAGTTTCCCAAGTTTTTGGCCTAAGAAATAATTATTGTCTATGAAATGAATAAATTGTGAGATGAAAGGAAACAAACCTCCTCCAACTGTTGTTTTTCTCGCTCGGTCTTCTTCCTTAAGAGTCCTTCTCGCACTTGCTTGGAGGCCTTGTTTCGCTCTGCAGCGCGGACGGCGACTTCCCCTTTGCCAAGCTTTGTTTTCCCTGCAACTTCCAAGACCCGGCCGGAAAGTGCTTTCCCTCGTTGTGCATGCGTCAAGTTAAGTTCAGGGTTCAAAGACCCTGATAGTAATTTCGTGTGAACCAATCGATGAAGAAGAGCATCGTTTTGAGCGTTCGAACTGGTAAATATGTAAGAGAGCATCAAGTTCACGATGTCGATGACTCACACATCCTCGTCATCATTATGCTTGTCGACTTCGTCTTGACGTGAGGCATCTGCAACCGATATAGATGTAACATTAGTGACTTTCGAGGACTGTCACAACCTTGTATCAGAATATGAACGAGCTACTTGATGAGACTTGCCATAAATGCTTTTTTCTGGACTCTCGAGGACTGATCGTTATCTGAACGCTTCTGAGTCGGCTCTGAGAACACCACTATATCTGGTGTCTTAACAGAGGAACTGGCGGTAAAGCCATCATCGTTGTATTCGTAAGAAGGGTCTGAGAATGTGGCCATTACAATGAACGAAGAGGCGCATGGATAACCACAAACCATCGTCCTCGTCGTTACTATTCTCTTTGGATGGGTAAGATTCGATAGTCGTATCGCAGAAACCTCTCCATTCCTCGAAATCCTCGTTATCCTGGTCGAGGGACTCTTCCTGGACCATTCTCCGCCTCTTCAGAGGCGGTTCATGAATATTGAAAGAGTTCAGAAACTGTCGGCCATGGGCTTCTAGGATGTCGAGCAATCTAGCTTCCTCGTCCTCCATCGAAACGGCTTGTCAAGAAAAACTTAGCGATTTACACCTGGGTTCATGCGGGCCGCACCGTGTTTGAAGACAAACATTAGATAAACAGGCTGTATAAACGTGAACAACTACATCAAGCGCTGACAACCGTCCACTACCAAATGCCAACTAGGAATCGCCAGACAACGCAGACAACTCCCGCGGAGAAGCCTTTAGTCGGAATACCCGAAGACGAACAGTGGCGCCTGATACAGGAAACCGGTGTTCTCAGGAAGATATCTGACACACAACCTAACGAGACTATAGACAATGGTGAACCATTGCCGCTTGCAGAGGAGATCTTCAGTGCGGTCGTACTCATCATGCCATTTACCTTCTTTCTCATCATGATGGACATGTGAGCTTACCCTTGCCACTTGCCTCTCATCTCACTTCCCATTGTTTTGGACAGTCTCATACATCAGCAGTATGCACAACAGCCGACTTTTGGTGATGTTGCCCAAAGACTCCTCACAAGCTTCCCCAGTACGTTCGGAATATGTTTTTTCTATTTCTGATGCTCAAGGTCACACAGTTCTGTCGATCTTTGTGTTCTACAGTGAGTGTGATGGGCCTGTGTCGGTTTCGAACACTTTATAAACCATTATTTCTAGCCACACGGCACAAGTCTAACCCTCGCATGCAACTCGCTTTGTTCTTGCTTTCCCTCGCCGTTGGGCCTCGAATGATATGGCTCATCAATCGTGGATCGTGGCTCGTTAATATTCGACAGGTGTGTCGTCTTCGTCCTGTGAATATGCCTTCTTTAACAGTCCACCCCATTCGTCTGTAAGTGCCCACAGTTTGCAACGATATGGCTGTATACGGTCGTGCAGATGGATATAAACTGGGCCGTCCTCAGCTTGGTGATGATAGGAACTTGGACATGGTTCACAGGAATGAAACTCGTTCTGTGATTTTGCATTGTTTTGTCAGACTACATGGACCACAGAAGCTGTGCCCATGGATTACATTACTTCGTTTGGAGAGAATCCTTTAGCCAAAATAAATTTTCAATAATGTCGTTCGTCATAAGCGATAGCAAATGCATATCCGAAAGTAGGCGTAAGTAACACTAGGAATATGCATGCAATCCTACACAGAAGTGCGGGCAAATATCTGACGAACCGAACTTGTAAAGTTCATATCTTTATATTTGCTCGATGATACGCCCCGACCAGGATGTGAACTTGTATCCCGAGGGCACCTTATACGAGCAGAGGGCATTTGCAAGGATTGCGGAATGCTCACAAGTACTAGCCGCACATGACACCATAGATGCTGGAGTCAAAAGGTTATTTAGCGACGTTTAACAAGCTTAGTCAGACACGGAGCTCAAATTCGAACACCTGAAAAACGTGACATAACATGCTATATCCCGTCTCCTTCATCCAACTCTTCGATCAGGATTTCTACTTTTCTCTGCGACAGAAACTCTAAGTAAGTGTGGATAAGGTGTAGAACATCTTGCTCACTCGATAAGTGGTACTTCTCCCTTCTAGTACGTTCTGCAGCACGCGGAACTGCCACTTCAGGCGCCGGCTTAGTGCGCGACTAATGGTGGTCTGATGACCATTTATTCTGTCCATGAAAGCCTTAAAAACTCTGTCATCTCGTGCAAAATAATAAAACTAGAAACCAGAGGTGAGCTATTAGCATATGGTTCAACTCAATCGCTTACCGGTATTTGTTCCCCTTCAATAGACTCCAGTGCGATCGCCCATGCTCCAAGGAGCAGAAGGTCGACGGTAGCATTCGCCACGCTTGTAGATTATTTATTGAGCGAGCCAATAACAAACAGTATATGACCCACTAATCCTCCAAGGCGGCAATAGCATCTGCTTTACTGAGTTCTTTGGTAGCAAACTTCCGCACCGCCGCCTCAGCAGTAGAAACTGGTTTTCCAGCATTTCCAGACCTCAATGCAAGAGAAACCATTGATAATTGTGCACGAATCCACTTTTCTCCCTCGCTCATTACCAGTGTTTGCATAAAAGATGCCACGAGGTCGCTCTGAGATTTATAGAGACCATAATCTATGGCGAGCTTTAGATTTGTTCCTGCATTAGGGTCAGCTTCTCATTGGGGACTAAATATGAGACACCAACTCAAAGCCTTGAGAGTTTTCTTTGTGCGCGGCAGACCAATCTCACTGTCCTCCAAGTGATTTATCCAGCGAGAGAAAGCTCCAAGTAATAAGATGGTAACATCGCGGTGGGACTGCCCGATGCGCATGGCGTGAAGGAGAGGGGTGGCGTCGCCAGTTTTCCGGAGCAGCAGCTAGGGGTCATTAGTACAACGAATGAAACAACGAGGTGTCTGAAAGTACAGGGAAAGCACGATCGCGAACTTCCATCAGAAACATTATATCCTTGCGCTCTATCGCACGAAACACTTCAAATGGCTAGAAGATAAAATATATGAATTCTCTGTAAGGAAGGTTCATGGTAACGAACCTGAGGCTCCTTCCATTCCCCTGAGGGTTGGCTTCTTGCAAACACGCCTTCCGAAGTCCGTGACGAAGATCGATCTGTGTTTGATGAGACACTATCTCTTCTCCCGAGGTGAGATGAGGTATCCTCTGTCGCATCATGGTACTCGTTGGTCGGACTGAGAGGTGGTGTTGGACTGCGTCGTAACTGTCTCAACACTGCTCTGGGTGCATTCTGCTCGGCCTCTCGCTGTAGAAAGCCTTGAGATATGTTGGGTATAGGATGAGAAAGATAATGTTACGACGTGAATTACCTGTTGTAGGCAAGCGCGCAGGTAGGCATGGATCGGATGATACTGACGCTCTTGCTACGGGTCTTTGTGCAAGGTTGGAGTTGAGGCAATCTACAATGGAGAGGATGATCGGTGCATTATTTACCATCACTAATACTCCTGCGCAAGCTGCTGTTGATGGCAACTTTCATGGGTGAGAGCTGGAGGAAGTTGAACGTGAGCAAGCGGCGCTAGTCACTAGTCACTACGGGAGCTTACATATAAGGAAACTCAAACTTTCAAGTAGAACTCTCCGACTGTCCACGCTAGTCTGCCAGGCTCATTCAGATTCCCATCTTCCTTCCATCATCGTAGTCTTTTTCCTGTCCATCTGCTCGACAGAGCAAGTTTTGATGTTAAGAATCTGGAAAGAAACCTCTGGTGCGAGAGGTGACCATGATTCAGGTCCTAAGCGCAACATGAATCAGGATATCCAATCGTGTGAGGCTGGAGGTGACCGACCTAGTTTGAATAACAGCCCATCAGCTCCCCTAGCCACCGATGGCGTTATCCTGAATCGTGCTGTGCTCCAGGGCAATTCTCAATCCTCAGAAACCGTATTTTCTGCGCCAGACATCCGTCCTACTGAGGTTGTCATTCCCTATGATCCATTAACGACGACCACAGAATCAAAATTAATGGAGGCTCTTCACGAGATTGATCCAGGGGAATCTTTCTTTACGAGCACATTCCACGCTGCTCGCTATGCTCTGGTGGAGGTCGGCTTATGTGCTAGCGATCTCGTCTGGCGCAGGGCCATCAGAGAGTACACTGCCCTTGGGAATGATGATATCGACCTTCTTGACGCACCCAGCAAAATACGCGATCTGGTCAAAAACTGGGTGTTCGCTATGCCGAACCTCAATATTTCTTCCAAAGGCTTCAATGCGACACCCAAGTTCGTGCAATTCATTCACGTCCTCAAATCTTGTGGAGCTTACGGAGACAACTTTCGTGGAATTGTTTTGGGTTTGTACGAAGCACACTGTCTTGATACGAGTTGATGATACTGCGTGTAGTCCAACGGCCCGAAGTCGCGTCAATTATGGTGGATATGATGAGAGCCATGATTGATGAATTGAGTTTTGTTAGGCCCTACGCTTTGGCCAGCGAATTCTTTATCACTAATAGTTACGAGCAGGTGTGTCCAACTCTGTTGGGTATGATGTAGTCACTGAATCCCATCATGACAGTCCGAATTACTCGACAACTTTGCGAGTGGGAAATATAATCTTCTTGTTCTAACTAAGGCCTTGGAAGATGTCGACCTTCCACGAGCGCATGTCTTCATACGGTGTGTTTATGTTTGGCTGCTAGTTCTGCTTCTCTGAGTTGTGTCCCAGATACAACTTGTTCGAGAGTCAACTTTCTTATGCATTTGCTTGTTCGCGTACATTGATCCCCAATGGTCATCTCATCCATATGGTAGAGAAAGAAAATGATCTACATCGCCGAATTCTTCAGGAGTACAGCGGACGGGCCGTCGACGAGAGGTGGATCAGGGTAGTTTCACAAGGGGGAAATTTCCCAGTTCCATCTTGTGCATTGAAAGAAACTGGCAACCCTTACCGCTCGCACGAAGAAACAGCCTCTAGGTTAGGGAACTCGATAGAAGACTCAGTTAATGGCGGGCGACTATTAGAAGAGGACGCCCTGCTTGCTGTTTACCGCATCGCAGCGAGCCTTCAGTGCAACGCTACAACATTGTCTCACCATCCTCTGTTTGTCACCCAGGCCTCTCCCGGAATGGACGGGGTTCAATTCGTGTGCACTGTGACACTTCCGCCTGGACTGCCTTTGCAGGCGATGCAGGGGCCTCCACGCCACACGCCTACCCACGCGCGTCGCGCAGGAGCCTATCAACTTTGCCTACGATTGTTTGAGCTCAGCTGCCTAGGCCACCGTTTGATTCATACCCCAGGTCGTTCTGACAATGCTGGCGACGCAAACCCTCTTTCTCCATTGAAGTCAGATCTGGTTTCCGGAAACAGCTGTTACCTTCGAAAAAGGCCAGACTTTTGGGTCAACTCACTACGGCTTTCTGAAGAACGACTCTTCCCCATCGTTATTTCCGCAGGCAATCCGGAAGGCCCGTCCGAGCCATACGCGCCTATCCTTATTTTAACTCGCCAGCCATTACCCCACCTGGAGCCCTTCAAATTGTTCTTCTCTGGTGTTTTCGGTTACGTCAAGAATGCACGAGGACCCGCTCTCGTCATTGATAGCGAACATCTCAAAGACCTTCACGCTTATACGCTCAGAATTTGTCGCACAATCGCCAACAAAGCATTTGTATGTTCGTTGGAAAAGATGGCATACTTTATCGCACCTCTACTTCCTTCCCAAGGGGAGGACCTATCGTGTCGGACCAACTTACAGGATGACATCGATTGGCAAGCTGTGACACGAGCTAATGGCAACTATGCCATTCGCTTTAGCTCCGATAATTTGCGAGACCCAAGCGAGTTCGAGGATGTAGTCATTCAGGACAGATTGGTCGAGTTCACTCGACGATACTACGTTGTCCGATTACGATCCGATCTAACCCCAATGAGCAAACCCTTGGACAGCCCGGTAGGTGATCAGCTGTCACTCAACGGGTTCTTAATCCATATCCTTTCAGCGTGAGGCAGATTATGCAAACATCTTGGAGTATTGCAAAGCACATCGCAAGGGTTTTCAAGGTCTCCAAGATTACAATCAACCTCTAATCGAAGTATCCAAAGCTGCTACCGTGCTGAACCGCCTGAATCCAGTCCACAAACCGCTCATAGAGACAAACAAGACATTCCCAAAGTGTAAGCTGTCTTTCAGATTCTGGTGAACCGCAGCTGACTTTGCATAGATCTCGTACCGGAGCTCTGTAGCAAGTGCACAATCCCAGCCAGGTGTGTATCCTTAAGGGGAGACCATCACTATACTCTTACAGCGATCTATTAATCAGCACATACCGCACTGTGCTACTCCTACCATCCATTACTCGACGAATCGATGATTTCCTGATTGTCAAGGAACTCAATGCCCGGTTCTTTGAACACACGATATTGGAACAACATTTGTTGTCAGCCCTATTCGCACCCTCTGCAACGTTCGAAACAGATTACGAAAGGCTAGAGCTCCTTGGTGAGGTTCGCTCGCTGCTTATGGGTCCGATGCTCATTCTATAATGCAAGGCGATTCCTTCTTGAAATATTTCAGCTCTGTTTACGTGTTCGTCTTCAACCCTGCTTTGAGTGAAGGTGCATTGCACAAGGCCCGGCAGCACCTTATCAGTAACAAGGTGCTCAGGCAGTGTGGTCTTGCAATTGGCCTGCCGGCATACATACAGGGAAAGACGTTCAGTTGCAAATTATGGCAACCACCAAACTTCACTGTTCAAGGCATATCCCCGCAGCATCCCGAGAGGTCAAACTATGTCGCACTATCCGGCGGCGATGGTAAGATTGCAATTGACCCCTCGTCATCCAAGACGCAGACTCCTGTCGACGACACTAACGCCCCTGCCATACCTCTGCCTTCCCGGCCACACCCGAGAGCAAACACCTTAGATGACAACATAACACAGTGGCTTGGAGATAAGGTAAAACGGAAATTTCTGCGTTGGAATTATTTAACACCCTCCTGTAGACAATTGCTGATGTCGCAGAGGCTATCATCGGAGCAGCTTATTTATCTGGTGGTCGCGACGTTGCGCTCCGTGCAATCAAGGCCCTCCAGTTACCTGTCGCAAACGTCGAACAATGGGACGATTTCCGTCGGAAAGTCCTTGCCCCCCCATCAAATGTCACAGCAAGGCTCCGTGAAGGCACTCTTTCGGCAGTGGAAGATATTATTGGAGTCAGATTCAAATACCCCCATTTGCTCTCTCAAGCTCTGGTATGCATCCTTTCTCTCTGACCGCTGCATCAGTTGACCTTTTTGTAGACGCATGGCTCAATTCATGGATACGAAAATACGTGCTACGAGCGGCTTGAATTCCTAGGAGATGCAGTTCTAGATTTTTGTACGTGATCTCTTCTCTGAGTGACAATAGTTTGACAGGCGTTTGCAGTGGTGGTGCAACATGTCTTTAACAGGCATGACCACATGTCCCCAGGAACGATGACACTATTGAAGGTGGGTCTGCACTTTTGATCATAATCGTTCCATCAAACACCTTCCTTAGTCCGCTATGGTGTCCAATTCGGCTTTGGCAGCTGTCTGCGTCAGGACTGGGTTACACGGGTATCTTCTCTATGAATCATATGCTATGGGGAACGGCATTCAGTCATATGCTGAGCAGCTGGAGGCGAGGTGTCAGGAAGAATATCAAAGGGCAGCCAAGGATGGCAGACCTCCAGGACAATACTGGCAGGACTTGGAACCACCAAAGGTATGCAAGCATACTTGGTCTTCTTAGCACAATGGCCTAACAAACATTCTAGATTCTCTCTGATGTCGTGGAGTCGATCATCGGTGCACTTTATATCTCAGACGGTTTCACATCTGACGGTGTGGAATTGTTGTTCAAAAAAATCCTGGAGCCGTTTTACGACCAGCACATCACAATCAAGACGCTTTCGCATCACCCTACGAAGATCCTATTTGAGATCATGCAGGCTCAGGGTTGCCAACAGTTCTGCATCGAGAAAGAAAAACAAGACGAACAACAAGGAACTCGTTGTGACGGTAGGACTATAAGTCGTGTCCAAGCGGACTATGCTGATGAGCATTCATTGAAGTTGTTGTTCACGGCATTATCCTAGCGAGTGCTACAGAATCGACCGGATATATAGCAGGCCGCATGGCGTCAACTGCCGCTCTCGATGCACTGGAGGGAGATCCCGGCTTTATGGCGCACAACTGCAACTGCAGAAACCAAATGCATATGGGGAAGAAAGATTATAAGAACAGGCTGGAAAAAATGTTGGCAGAGCTTGATGAGGTGCAGAACACCGTGACTGAGGATCCTGATGACAACATGGATGTTGTCTAGCAATTACTCGATGACGTCTGCTTTGAACTATGGATATAGGTAGTAACAGGACGCAAAAATGTATCTCGTATGCCGACTCTATGCAGCAGCACCAGATTTGTTCCTTTGAACGTGTCAGTGGACTTCCTGATGACATAGAGTGACTGCATACAGTTGAAATTTGGCCGCTGCAAAAGGAATGGCGAATCCTGTTGCCAGGAAAACGGTAAGCTTGACACCGAACGCTAACCGTTTCTTTCCCGGCCATTGGAATGGCAAGTGCTAAAGGAGGGAGTAAATGCGGCGGATAGCAGCAGAGGACGACGAACACATACATGGTATTCCCCATGACCATGCGCGAAGCGCGCAGGAGGAGCAACGCGAACGCGGCAGACTTGTGCACGCAAGGAGTGTGGTGCTCGGAGGGCAAGCATATTGAAGATGTCCGGTTTTTGAGGAGGTGTTTGGATGGAAGAAATGAGTAGGGAAGGCTTTTTACCGGAATCACCCGCGGTAAGTTCCCATGATGCCCACTTATCCTAGTCTCGCCATATATTTCATCTAAGTCACAGCGAGTTTGTTCTCTTTTTTCAACAGTTATCACCCTTCAGCCTGGTGCAGTTCGTAGATTCCATTGATCGATTCTCAATTGAGCTGTCATCAGTTGCACGTATAATATTTATACATAATAACATAAGTAGCGTACTTCTTGCAAGAAGGGGCTACAACTAATCATTCGAATTGGCCTCTGCGAATAAGTACAAGTGTTCGAGTTGCTTCACAGAATCACATTTACAGGAAATTATCCGTTTCCCCAATGCTATGCAATGTTCCGACGCATGTTCGCAATCAACGAAGAGGTTAAACCGTGTGCAATAGGTGCTTTGAATATTAATTTTCATGCCTCCCATTTTCCTCGTGCTGTTCTGGGCAGATCATGCGCCTGTCGACACTGCTGTGAAAGCGTCAAGATAACATGTTTGCGCTGCCCAGGAGATTGGTACTATGAACACATGTCCAAGGCTTGATGAGAGAACTTGATGTAAATAATTAACAATACTCCATTGTGGATAGGCGATAATAACTGCGTATCGTGTGCATAGACAGGAATACATTGTATTAAATTAGCGAGCCCGGCCAATCTGCGCAGAGATGTTCCAGTCTATCTCTGGCGAACGAGCAGCATCTTCTTGGAAGCGTTGTAACCCATGAGTTAGTAAAAGGTACGTCTCAATTTTCCTTGCGTGCCGACACGAGTAGGATAAGGAACCCTAACGCACGGCGTCAGTTGACCGTACTAAGTGTATATTTTTGAAAGGCAAAATTCTGATTGAACAACTTTGTATCAGTTTTGCCAGGCGCTGCGAAAACTACACACATGATAACAAAGCTTCGACTTCTTGCTGCCATCCATGCGCTGGGCCATCAGAAGTCATCGCAATTGTTGATTGCTCTGATGTTATGACGGCACAATCACTAATGTTATTAACAACATCGGACAAACGAATACCCTCACGAAGGATTGCAGCCCGAATATATTTCTTAGTCGACTATCGAGTGTTTATTCAGGTGAATTGCCATGTGTTCCAGGTTTGAATGACAATTAAAACTCATTCTGCTTCGGAAGGATCTTCTTGTAGACGCTAGCGATATTTTTACGAGATCAGAAAGTCTGCGCTCGGTGTTAGTTAGTTTGAAAGGCAATTGGTCTGATCGAGTCAGCGATATAGGAATTTGTTCGAGCGGTGCTTTATGCATGGCCTGCATCAGGTTGTCCTCATTCGCCAGGATGTCGGAAAGTGCTGGGAATTGATGGAAGCAAATTGCGGATAATTAATACCAGCCCGGGTTTCCCCAGGTTTAAGAGGAACATGCTGTTATCTTTCCATGCATTACGTACTAACGTCACGGGTATTTGATTTTACCAGGCATGACACAATCTTATCTATGAATTCCTTCGTACTTGAAGTTATTCGGTCGACTTTCAATCGTTCTTCACATACGCTTTCTACCATGACTTCCCTCTCAGCCCGCATTTTTATACGTGCTACTAACCGTGAACTCGAGGTTCCGACTGGTCTGTTCATCGACAATAAGTTTGTTCCATCCGTCGATGCGGCCAATGAACTCATCCAGTACGATCATTCATCGCCATCAGGCTGTTTGATAAGGATTTATAATAACTCAATCAATCGCGTACAGGACAATCAACCCTGCAACAGAGGAGACTATATGCTCCGTGGTAGCTGGTAATCATGTTATCCCCTACACTACACAATCGACGAAATTGATAAGTTTCATGATCATCAGGCTCGGCGAAGGACATAGACATAGCTGTCGCCTCTGCTCGCAAGGCTTTTAATACCACATGGGGCAAAAATGTGACTGGTTTCGAAAGGTCCAAGCTCCTGAATAAGCTGGCAGATCTCATGGAGAGGGATCAGGATATACTCGCAGAGGTGGAATCATTGAATAATGGCAAGCCAATGAAAATTGCGAGGTATGAAAACGTACCTTCCTCACTTTTCCTTTCTTCAAATCATCATATCAGAGATTTCGATATTGGTGATAGTATTCAGTGCTTGAGGTACTATGCGGGGTGGGCGGATAAAATAACTGGACAAGTATATCGGGCGTCTTTACGAAATTAATTTTGTTATTCACCTTCTATTATCAGACCATCGAAGTCGACAACAAAGCAAAGCTTGCTTTCACTAGGCATGATCCTATTGGGGTCTGCGGACAGATGTACGTGCTTTCCATGTGTTTCCCTGTATATTTTCATGACCACGATATTTACAGTATTCCATGGAATTACCCAATCAATATGTGGTGTGTTTGAGTGCATAGATCTCGGGGACAGAAACGTAATACCTCGATCAGGGCTTGGAAAGTTGCCCCTGCCCTTGCGTGCGGGTGTACTATCGTTATGAAACCTTCTGAACTTACCCCTTTAACGGCACTCATGTTGTCGAAGCTCATTGCTGAAGCCGGGTACGTGGCTCGCACACATATTCAGTATTTCTAACCCCAATTTTGAGCTAGTTTTCCACCAGGCGTGGTGAACACGATTCCTTCCCTGGGATCTATTGGCGGTGCAGCTTTATCTGCCCACATGGGCGTTGATAAGGTTGCGTTCACCGGATCCACCGTAACCGGCCGTAAAGTCATGGAGGCCGCGGCCAAAAGCAATTTGAAGAAGGTGGTGTAATTTTCAAAGGCCCAGACCTGTTAGATCAATTAACATGACGCGCCTGAAGGTGTCTCTGGAGTTAGGCGGAAAATCTCCCCACATAGTCTTCGAGTCCGCGGATTTGGACCAAGCCGCAAACTGGGCTTGCCTCGGGATTTTGTACAATACCGGTCAGGATTGCACGGCAGGATCCCGTCTGTTTGTTCAGGACACGATTTACGATAAGTTTGTCCCCCTTCTGGTTTCTAAAGCCAAGGAGCTCGTGATCGGTGACGGCTTTGACGAGAAGAGTGGTGGTGGGCCTGTGGTTAGTTGGTTATCTTACTCCACCATCCGCAGCTCACATCCTGTCACAAGGTCTCCAAAACTCAATACGACAAGGTTTGGCGATATATCGAGAGTGGATCAGCTCAAGGTGCAAAGTTGGCTCTCGGTGGCCAGAAGCGTCCGGGCAAGGGTTTCTATGTCGACCCTACGAGTGAGTATCCGCAGCTTTCAGAACAGTACCATCAGTACTGATGTATTTCAACAACGTGTAGTTTTCACAGATGTTAATGCAAATATGGATATTGTAAGCGCTGAACCTATCCCCGAAAGCACTTTAGAGACTCATATTATTGCCAATCAGGTCCGAGATGAGGTGTGCTTCTGACGCTGGCAGAATGCCCACATACCGCAGTACAGCCCTGAATTTTTAACATCAACCAACAGATCTTTGGCCCAGTGTTGTCGGTTGCCCAATTCAAAACTGAAGAAGAGGCCATTTCTATGGCCAACGACACATCTTACGGCCTTGGTGCTGGTTTGCACTCCAGTGCGTTCTCTTCCCTGAATTGATGATCGACGCTGAGATGTCCAATATTAGATGATGCAAATCAGTGTATGCGCGTCTCCTCTGCTCTTGAAGCCGGAACGGTATGTCCTACATGGCTCCGGCAATTTCCTTGATTGACGCCATCCAAAGGTTTGGGTCAATCAGTACAATATGCTGAACAACAATGTCCCCTTCGGGGGGAAAAAGCAGAGTGGCATTGGTGCGTAATTTGAGCACAAAAGCGATCAATAACTCTAATCGCGCGAACAGGGCGTGAACTTGGAAGCTATGCCCTTGAAGAGTACACTTCGGTCAAGGCTGTTCACTGGAACTTTGGGGAGAAGCTTGATTGGCCCCTGTAGTGGCAAAGCTCGCACTCGGCCCGAGAAATATCAACAATAGTATCATTACCTCAATGTACTTGTAGCCGTCCACTCTTCATGTTGATTGTCGGAGATTCAACTTTGTCAACTTGTAGTATAGCAGTCAATTAAGGGATGTTTTTTTTCCCGGTCCGAAGTTTTGTATATTATCCCGAAATGGGGGCGAGATTTTGAAGGAGGCGTTTGTGTTTTGCTTTCTGCGAGGTCTCATGATAAAAGAGGAAACAACATCGTTCGAACATAGGGCAAACAGGACAGGAACAAGGTAGATACAAAGGTCAAGGCTCAAGTCTCTCCTCACTCAGGCTAATTGCAATATACCCTTCCAACGAAAACACACTTCACATTAGTTAAAGAAGACGTCATCAACGAAGGCTTACCTAGCAATCCGCCGGGTGACATCAAAACTGTCTGCCAGCATAGCCCGAGGGGTAAGCGGTATCTTCGTTGCCTGAACCCATGAAGGCCATGCGGCTTCCATCAGACAGCCTGACAAATACTTTCAGAACAGAAAATCAGAAAGGAAAGATTGACTGACGCGTTCCCCTGATCATCATACGCAATATTAGCCAGCCTGTCTGGTGCGGCTGCAGGTGCACCATATGAATCAAGGTACACTGGCGAGTCGTGATGCTGGGGCGTGGTACCGGAAGGAACTACGAAGGATTAAGCGGTGAACAAGAAGCATAGACTTTCCTTGCCGTACCGGCATTCGTAGAAGGATCTGGCACTGCGGCAGAGCCAGAGGTCGAATTGACCTCAGCGTACACGCATGGTTTGCCGTTCTCGGAGCATCGGTCGCACTTGCCTAACGTCGGGTTATAGATACACTACGACGAGAGCAAGAGGTTGAGAATATTAATGGAAAAAGGTCGGAGGGGATCACTGACCTTCCTCTTTAGCCTCCTGCATGAGTTGCAAGCTTGTTGGGCCCGGTGCTGCATGACAATTGCGTCCATGGCTGGATCCATGACTCAACTTGGAGAAGTGTCCCCTGTTATATAGCATCGCAGAAATGAATAGAATAAAATAAAAGCCATGCTTGCAAAGCCTATTCGAAATCGGCGAAGGTGTGGTTTCAGCGAGGTGGGGGAATGTATGCTCCGATCCAAAGAGATTTCCACTTACGGACTTGGTTGCTCACTCTGCCAAGCTGTGGAACGATATTTCAAAGTTGGATTCCATTAATCCTTTCCACCGGTACGTGTTTGGCAGACGCTTGTCGCCTGGCAGACCCTGGAGAAAGCAATGTTCATGATTGAATGACAATGTGGAGGGAAAACTATGCTTTGTGAACGACCGGTGACTTCTTCTCGTGCCTTTGAGGAGGAGCGAGGAACGCGACAAGCGCAGTAACCCCAAATTTCAGAGACTCTGAGTATAGATGCCAGATAGCCTGAGACCCTGCAAAGGCGTTCCTGCTGTTATTCGCTCGGTAGTCAACTTTACCCGATGTTGCTGAGCCGTCAGCACGTATCGTTTAAGATGAAAGAAGATAATGATTCGGTCGACCCACTGAACAGGGCCATGTAAAATGCCCACACGAGGTCACTGAAGAATTAAGCTTGCTGAGCCTTTTGCCAACAGGGCCGCCGCAACTTAAAGGGGCGACTTTTACAGGCGCTTTGTGGGAGTTCTTCATGGTGACTGTTGCAATGCTGTCCTGTACGGCACAAGGGTCGAGTTTTGAAGTACTGGCCATCTGACCGCGGGATCCTATAGCAGCAGTACGATGCGAACCAGTATGCTTCGATCATGAAAAAAATTGATGGAATGAAGTCCGCCGCAAGTTCAGCCATCCGCCAAGCACTTTCCTGCGTTGATAACAAGCACAGCTATTGCCAGTTTTATGGTATGATCGAAATTTACCGCCGGCACGATTAAAAAGGTCAAATTCGACATGGCTACAAGCATAATGAAAACTAAATCTACTACTGCGTCGCTTCACTACGCGCCGCGACTCCGTAACTCGATTCACCCGCGTGCTCTATGAAATCCGCAATGAGTATGGTGTCAAATCACAAAGGCTTCTTTGGAGCTACCTGGATCATCCTCAGACAAGTCCTGGTTACCGTTGAAGTACTCGTCAAACCAATTGGCGAGAGTAGGGTCTGCACTCGCAGGTTGCGCATCATCCACTGAGGCTGCGAGGCTGCAGTCCACTCCCCGCTTCGCACACAGCGGACAGGGCTTAGTAGGGTAGCTTTTGTCGTATTTGCACTTCGGTATTGATGGTCAGCTAGTATTCGAACGCCGTAAAGAACGAAAATCCACTAACTCGTTTTTTAGCAATGCGACAGACCTCGCACGCTCGGGGTGCTTTGGGACGAATGGTAACGGGCTCGGGTAGGACTTGCTCCATTGAAAGTGAGTCGAGTATTTCGATAATGAATCCATAGAGTTCTCGGTATTTTATACCCAGGACGCTACAGTTGTCAGTTGTCTGTGCCATACTTCACAAGTGGGATGCCATAAACATGACTTTTGATGCCGCAGATCAAGGAGATTACTGCCAAGATCAGGCGGCTGCGAGCACGAGATATTAGATAGTCGCATACCCTTGAACAGATGGAAAGACTACGGTGGATTAATGATCTCCTGAAAAGACGCAGATAATAACACTCTGCATGTGATGTGGGTCCTATTGAGGCATAGCGTACATTATACACACGGCTGCAGCCTGCTCATGAAGGAACCCTATCAAGAGTTATCCTAACCAAACCGTCGGAGCTTGCTTGAATGCGAGTAAAATCTGCCTTCAAAATCTGCCACAAAGATTGCCGAGATAACTCATTAAAAGTGGTGGCCGCGTTCAACGAACATCTATCATGCTCCAGAGTAAACTCTAGTATTACAACGCGATGCAACGCACGTGGAGTTAATCCTATAGCGCCAAATAATCCTTGACTTCCTCCTCACTGAGTTTTCTGAAGGTTGGTCTAGGACGTCCTGTTTCACCGCCGATCTTCCCAGCTTCGAGCTCTTCAAGCGTTGGGACAGTGATAACACCAATTTCTATCGTCTTCTCGGTCATCTGGCCTTCGAAGCCCTCCTTAAGCGTCAACAGAGCGGTGTGAATCGCGTCTTCCAAGCTTATGTCGTCGTTGTACCTGTAAATGATCGCAATTCAGCGGAAGAGAAAAGATGCCGCACATGACTCTCACCGCTTCTCCAAGAATGTTTTGGCATTCACCATGTTCTTTCCAATAGCGCTAGCCTTCCATGCCCAAAAAGATCCCGAAGGATCAACTTGGTATAGACTAGGGCCCCGGTTAATGTCCCACCCTGCAACAAGTAATGACACGCCGAACGGCCGAACGCCTCTGAATAAAAAAGATTAAAAACATGCGTGATCCGTTATACATATGATAGCGGTGCAGATCGTCTTACCCTGATTGAGTCGCCTGCTGCATGACGGTGGCAATCTCTTGCGTCAAAACCTTCGTGGGTGGATATTCTCCGTACACTTTCCAATATGCCTGCGCGCTCTTACGGGCCCTTGCGATCAGAACGCGGAAGTCAGGACCCATGCCTGAATACACGACTCCAATATTTGGGCAAATTACAGCCACTTTCTCGATCATGGAGTCGTCTATCAGGATTGAGGACGACTTCTTCTCGGTGGCGATAACAATCCCATTGGATGCTGAGCGGTAGACTCAACTTGTGATACGCAAGATAAGGGAGACCGAGTACCTTTAATTCCAAGGCTTGTTGTTCCCTGAGATACCGCAGCAAGGGCATGTTCGATCTGAACAAGCTTGCCGCTCGGCGAGAATACTGTAAGGGAGTAGCTGGCCACAAAATGTAAGAAAGGCAGCGAGGTTAGCGGAATGAAATCGAAACCTGTAGGCGCCACCATCTGCATTGGCCATTGTTATCAGAAAGTTGGCAGAAGAATATTAATGTCGTTGGTGAATGGGGGGATACTGTGAAGGTGAAAGGACGCGTTATGATTACAGTACACGCGTCGTCGTGAATGTTTCGGCAATTCAACAGGTACAAATAAACAGGGTTTCGGTTACTAAAGAATTCGCTAAAGAAATGTAATCTTGGCTTCAAAGTTCAAATGCGTTGTGCGTTGCCGGTTGGATAAAGGAGCTTTTTGCAGATTCCCAGCGTGGTAGGATGTTCGGGGGACTTGGGCTCATGCTCCACTTCAGGGTCACCACGAAAAGGAATCATGACACGTCGAGGCATCCACACATCTTTCTCTCGCCCTTCTCATGAGGGCAAGGCTGCCAAGGCTGACCAACCTACAGCCCAGTGAATTGTAACGATATAAGCGCGCCACATTCCGGTCTACCTCGCAATACCCGTTTTCATCATCTCAGTCGAGTATTATTGTTTGTGGACAACCGCATAGACAGTCTTTTCAATATTGATACATGGACAACAACATCCTTCGTCTTATCTTTGCTCTCTAAACCTGGAGGGGCGTTGTGCGCAGGTAAGGTTGCTGATTCGAGGCGCATCAATGATCGGAAGAAAGTATAAATACCACATAACCATACCTTGTGGAAAGTGACCTCAGGGAAGAGCTGCTTGGCCTCATCATTGGAAACAGTAGGGTGGACTATGACGTCGTCACCCTTGTTCCAGTTCACTGGTGTGGTTATGCGGTGTTTGTCTCCAAGCTGCAAGGCTGGATGGATTGAATGAGTGAGTACGAATTACGATGTTTAATATGAGTGCTCACAGTCGACAACACTAGGGGAGTAGATATCAATGGCAAACTCGTAACAAAAACTTTAGAAAACTCACCGGAGGATCTCGTCAAAGTTTCGTCCGGTAGACGCAGGGTAAGAAACGGTTAATCGAATAACTTTCTTAGGGTCAATCACGAACACAGTGCGGATCTTCCAGTGCATTAGCTTTCCGTAACAAATCAACGTAATTCTTCAAGCATACCGTAAAGGGAAGACCCTTCGCATCACGGTTAGTGGCATCTTGCTCATCAAGCATATCATAGAGGGTAGAGATTGATCGGTCCTCGTCGGCGATCTACACGCCGCGTCAAAGACTGTACCACTCAAAAATCGACTGTACTTGCGATAGGGAACTGCACGTTGGTCGGTCCGTATCGAGCACCGAACTCGTTTATATCTTCAACCCACTTGTTGTGATCTTGCAGGCCATTGGCAGAAATTCCGATAAGTTTGACGTTGCGGTTGGCAAATTCACCAGCACGGCGAGCGACCTCTCCGAGTTCAGTGGTGCAAACGGGGGTGAAGTCTCCTGGATGCGAGAAGAGAATGGCCTACAAGCAACCATGCTCGCTTGTCAATTATCTCAAGCTCATCACCCACGAAAGAAGTGCTCACCCAAGAGTCACCGATCCAATCATGGAATTTGATGGGTCCAGCAGTGGTCTCTGCCTCGAAATCCGGGGCGATGTTTCCAAGACGAAGGGAGGGCATTGTAGATATGACTGATAACGGACTGCGATGATCTAACCCCTTTATAAATCTACCAAGAGGGAATTTGATCGCGTCTTAAATTCCCACGACTGTGCTAATAATGATGAGAGGCGATGTCGCACTTTATGTCTTGTACCTGAATGTTATGGCGTGATGAGGATACTATGGTGTGATCGTTTAGAAATGACTAGCGACTAACGAGCTGAGCACAGAACCAATCTAGAACCAACGCACAGCAGCATAGCTCGGGCGCGGTTTTGAAGTCTTCGCACTATGCATTTGCGAAAATTCTATTCTGTTTTCATTGTCGCTGCCAAAATTCCAACATTTTATGTATCATAACAATGAGAACTTTGCTCGTGGCACTAGGGAGAAAGTGCGATGACCTTCACCTCAGTGTGACAGGCAGTCACACGAAATAGCTTCGATTGGTTGGGCCTGTAACACTACGTATGTTCCAAGGTGCTTCTTTAATTTATGGTTGTCTTTAATTTTCACAGCGACTGCGCAGATCTCACAACAGCAACCTCAACGGTCACAGCGTCACCCACCCTCAGCCAACAACGTCAAAACGATGTATCTTCACCATGAGTCTCCCGTAGTCAGACCATTAACGATCGTTCCTTCTTAGTAATGGTTCCACACAGGTAATCAATGGATCAGCTTGCCATATATTTACGGAAATTGATGGATCTAGCAAGAATGGGAAAGCTTCTGTATGTGGAAGACTACTACGTATGTATTCTGTAAGCTTGCATGTGTAATGAGACAAAAATGGACTTAATGAAATTTGTATGATGCTGCGGCAGAGCTTCCTCCATGGGCAACAAGATGTCAGGCCCCACAGCCATTCGCCTTTACGATTTGGAATAGGGCATCCTTGAACCCTATGAAATTCTCAACTGTGTTGGCTTTGCTCGGTGTACCTTCTATCAAATCAAAAGGCTCTACGACGAGATAGGTCATGTCGTCAAACCAAGAAGCAGATTTCTCCGTCGTCCGTGTATCCTCAACCTGGAAGACCTGTGCTACCTTCTTGAGCTTGTTCACCATTATCCGGACTACTTCCTTGACGAACTGACCAATCGTGGAATCCAACCGTTTTATCTCTGTTCACGACAACTTTTCTAGGCCGTCTACAATATGTTAGAGTTCGCATGACGAGAGCGAGCAATAGCATTGCATTACGACTCCAAACAATGGTAAGTGAGAAGTCCTGCTAGCGAACTCACTCAGACTGCATCAGCATGAAATAGCATCCTTTTTCTTTTCTTAGGCTTTGCTACCTGCCTTGGAGGTGAAGATGGGTCCCGTAGAGGCTCTGGGGCGGGTATGGGTATGAGGTTCATTGTGTCAAGTTCGCGGTCAATGTTGTCGCGTGTTGAAAGCAGATCATTCTCTGTGACAACTGTAGATGACCCACTTGATGAGAAGAGTTGAAATATGGCTTAGGAGATGTGATTTCAACGATATCCTCGTCAGATTCATTGATGTGCTCGTGGAACTTGCGACCCATGCTAGTGAAGTACAATGTGTGAGAAACGCGATGCGAGTTACACATGAACTAAGTCCTGCGCTCATGCTTGTTGTGTTTCGTTCACGCATAAGTTGCATAAGGCCACATGGGTGGCACACCCGATGTGCTATATTGTGGGATTGCGAATTACGGATCGCTTTCAGAAGGATTTGAGGTACAAATAATAGGATTCGAGATATAAACACAGTAACTGAGTTAAACAGACGAGAAAATGTTAGCAGAATGATAAGAAACTGAGAAGAGAAATGGTACAAGACACGGGAACGCGAACAAAACAAGAATGACACCTCGAATGTTTTGGGAATCGATAAACGGACCCGCTTGACTAGCATAAGGAGGACCCGCAGCAGTTGCATCAACCACCCACAAATCTATTTCGCCACAAGCAGTAGGCACAGACCCAGCACCAACAGAGGCGATATTCACAAAACCAGGCTGTAGACGACAAATGGAAACTCGGTCGAAGTGGACATATGGCGTATGACGGTAAGGCACTATGATGCAATCACTAGCTATGTATTAATAAAAAGCGACGGCGTGTAGAAGACTATGGGGGTGGCGCTCCTGTTGCACCTGTAATATCCTATCGATATCTTCGTCGATGTCCTGGGAATTCTCGATCTACAATTGCGTCAACTGAATACAGAACCAATTCATGAGAAGAAGCAACGCACAGCAGCAGCTAAATCCAGCATCGCCTTTCCTGCAATGAGGGCTTCCTCGTGGTTGTCTTTAATTTCAATATTGATCACATGAACGGGCTTGTTGAATTCTCCACCGCGATTGAGCAGGTCTAGGAAGGACATATCAGGCACAATGACATCAATAACCAGTCCAATGGCGCTCACCATCACAAACAGCATCAAAACAACGTTCTTCACAAGTAATGACTACATCTGCAACTGTCTTGCTTTCCTGCCATCGTTCTGGAGCCAGCTTTAGCCGACGATTGCGGTCAAGCATCGGAAGAAGTCCATTTGCGGTGTACCTGGAGATATTTGTTAGATTCGGGTCATAGGGTGAAATAGCCGACTTGCAATGATGCGTCTTTTGCGTGCAGTTCTTCATATATTGAGTTATATGGAGTACCAAACGAATAAATATTAGGCTTGTCTATTGATGGGCCAGGTAGGCGCACGGCAGAGCCAGTTCCGGAAGAAATCACTCGGTACCCGGCTTTCCTTCATGATTTTATCAGGTAAATACGTGGCATTGAAAACATGATACGAACTGCAAAACGCTGTGACCTTCCATGGAACGGTTCTACGAATGACATGTAAGGTTACTTCATGATTATCCAAGAAGATAGCGAACCTACTTGATTACTTGCACACACGACGCAAAAGAGTGGCCGAGGTTTATATGCGGAACGAGAGGATCCTGCATCGTTTGCAGGAGTCGATGGTCCAGCGATCGCATTCACAGAATTTGTGTCTGCGTACTGCGCAGAAATATTAGGAGTTACAGATTGTGGTGGAGTCGCATATGCTCCATTCGCAGACCATTGCGTGGCACCTGGTCCAGAGCCGGTTTGCTGTTGAGGCAGGGAGGCTGGCAAAGCAGATGATACTCGTTGCAAACGTGGGTCTGCGCGTGCTAAACGCGGATCGCGACCTCGACGTGGATCCATGGGAGCTCTGAACAGAACAATGTCAGCTATCGCCGTTGCAGGTAGCTCAACGAAGAAGGTCAGCAGTATCTAGAACACTTGCTAGTCTTCACCTCGACCCAGCACCTGAGGTTAATTGTGCGGGTCGATGAAGCTTCCACTCTGAATCATCATATCATACTAAAATGCTTTATTCACTTACCTCACTAGTTTCTGGCAGGGTTGCGAGTTCTGATATGTGTGAATTGGTGTGAACCAAGCAAAGCTTCTGGTTTTGCGGACAAAATAACAAAAACAACCTTATTATGTAATATGTACTTGTACTAGGGCCGTCACGGGTAAACACGCTCAGTTCAACTCAGCTGCAGTTTGAGCCAATGTTAGATGGTGTGGACCTTCGCTGCTATCACGACATTGATGTGTCGCCGTGCGTTATAGATGTATGTGTGCCTGGACGTTGCTCTCACTCTTGAATTTGCAGGACAACTTCAATTTCCGTGATGGATCGCATATCGTGCCTCCTTGAACCCACGGAAGAGGACGTGAATTCGATCCATCAGATGATAGTTGCAGATGAGGAGGCAATACAGATTCTGCAGGGCAAAATGGGCACCCTGAATTCTCTTCTGGAGCGCCTACGCTTGCAGAAGAGCAAGCACCAAGAGAACATACGTCGAGCCCGTTCATTGCTAACACTCGCTCGCCGCCTACCCCCTGAACTGCTGGCTCGCATATTTGAGATGTCTGCAAAAAGCGGCTGGAGACGTGCACCTATAGTTGCTTCTCAAGTGTGCTCTGCTTGGAGGAGAGCCACAGCATTTCCCCACGTGTGGTCTCACCTTTTCCTTGACTTGAGCTCGGGAAACTCAATCGGAAAAGTGGAGTTTTGGTTGAGCAAAGTCCAACAGGCACCTTTGAACATAACTTTGGATATCCCTCCCGAGTCGCCATCGTTGGGGGATGTTTTGGGTTTACTTGTTGCTCGCCGTAGGCAGTGGTACACCCTCAATATCAAATCCGTCGACTCAGCAACAATGAACTATGTCCTCGACCGTTGCAGTGACCCATTACCTGCTCTAAGGCAACTCAGTCTCATCACCGAAACGGGGGGCTCAGAGGGAGACCTTGTGAATGTGACGTCTCTTCTGCACGCTCCATGTTTATCTCGGCTGTTAATTGAACAACCGAACCTTCCGCGGTGGAGCAACTTTGCAGGAGTCACGAAATTGCACATTGTGCTCTCCTCTTCAAGGATGTTGATGCACCCCATAAATGCCACCGATTGGATCGAACTAATGCAAACCTTACCAGAGTTAAGGGATCTCACGCTGGAGTTCACTAAACCAGGAGAACGCATATACAACATTGATACCGAACACGCTGTAGATCTCCCTCACTTGGAATCACTAACGCTTCATGTCTCCCCCGGAGTAAACGGCATTCTCCTGACAATGCGCGCGCCTGTGCTGCGTCGGCTCCACCTTCGTTGCTCATCCGATTCTCTCTCACGGTCACATACGCCTTCTGGCGCCCATCTATGCCGGTTCCTTGAGTCTTCCCCTTCTTTACAACTTCTAGAACTCTATGATATTGATGTGGAACGTGATGACTTCGTGCGATGTTTCGCGCTCCTTCCCAAATTGGAGGAACTTCGTCTGCATGATAGTGACATTGCTGACGAACAACTCCAACTCTTACAAGGACCTCACGGATCTTGCCCAAACCTCGCTCGTCTCGACTTTCGCTGGTGCAATTACCTTACTGGCAATGCGCTCGTGAATCTTGTTCAAAGCCGGCTGCTACGAGATTCAGGCGATAGCGGACTGCCGAGCACAACGTCACAAACGAGACCTTTGGATGAAGTGGCTGTTATCAATTGCTTGCACGTCAAAGAACAGGATGTTCTTGACTTGGCAGAAATGACGATATGTAGGTTACTGATGAGGTCGGACGAAGATCACTGCTGTAAGTCTGTACATTTCGGTCTCGCTTGGAAAACACCAACTTGCATTACCAGATGGAATGGGCTGTTGCAATAACGAGAGGTATAGATTACGGATGCGACTACGCCATAACAATAAGCTTTCGGAAAAGGTCGCGAGGATTGTTCTCTGATTGAGGGTCAAGAGTTTTATTGGGATAGAAATTAGAATTCGAAGTACGAGTAAATGGATAACAGGCAGTGTGTGTCAGTCTCAACACTATGGCAAACAGTAGTAAGGGTAAGAAATACCATTCGCCTCAAACGAGGACCAGTTTAATATTCCACGCGTTTTGAGAACACCTGCCTTGGGGCCACAAATAGAGCAGCGCTGGAGCAGTGTGTCCATATCATAATCGTGGTCAATCAAAAAGAAAAGAAACTCACGAAAACCGCACTTTATATGACCCACGTGGCAGTTTCGGAAACATGCGGTGAGCGCGAACCTGAGGTACGGCTATAATTCTTGTACTCATTCTTCCATCCCTTAAGGCTACCGTCGCACAGGGTTGATTTTTATGGGTTTCACTGACCGTACCGTCGACTTTAAAGATGTTCTCCGAACGAAACAAAGCGCTGGCTCGCAAACAAAACGACGAAAAACGTCTCCCGTACAAGATGGGTCTGACTCGAATGTGTTTGGAAAACAGTATCTAGAGGAAGCCTACACAATTGTATGTCGCGACCGTGTGCCTTGCGTGGAGGTTCTCTTCTTACCTGGAGCACAGCTTAACCACATTGTTACACTCGCTCGTATGCTCTCCAGCATTCGGAAGCCTTACTTGAGCGTCGACGCTGTACCACTCGTGCGACAGAGTTTACACAATATCGATTTGAGCGACTCTACAAAGTCGTGGTCGGGAATACGTCACCTCACAGACGAGGAACGTGATCAGATTGACCTGCAGGCACGTGTCATTCTCAGCAGGTGCGCAGACAGAGTCAAGGAAATGGAGGCACTTGAAAAGCGTGCGGTCTGTTTCTCGTCGTTGCGCCTGAAATGAGTACTTATAATTGATTGTTATTTGCAGGTCGTGCTGAGCTCGCTGCCAGTAACGTGAACCCCCTGACACGCTTCCTTCCCGCCCGTCTGAAGAGTAACGATGCAACAATATTATCGGATTTCACGGCGGCGCACCACTCCAGTATAACGTGGTATCTCAGCAGGCGTCTCACGGAAGTCAGCCAGAACCAGAAAGAAATGCAGGAGGAACGTGTCAAGCGCCAACTTGAACGCACGCGAACTCTAGGATCCAGCGCGGCGCAAGAGGCTATGAATATCACCTCCAAGGGACCTGCGCAACGGCAACAGCGCAATGATGGAGGGAGCGATAGCTGGTTGGGAGGTGCTTCGTCCGCGCTTGTCTCAGGGATCGCCGCTACTATCGGGGCAACCAGCGGCCGCTCTGCGGCTCAACCGTCAACACCCTCGCTCACTCCTACTTCATCTTTAGGCGACCTGGACGGAGACGACGATGATATTGAGCTTTCTCAGTCTCAGATACTTCAATTCGAGTCGGAGAATGCCAATATTCTCCGATCCGTCCAGGACACGCTCGAGTCCGTGCAACAAGCGGAAGCAAGATTGATGGATATCAGCAACCTCCAAATGGAACTGATTTCGCATCTTACGCGGCAAACGGAGCTCACTGACCAATTATACGAGGACGCGATTGCGACGACATCCACCGTTGAGAAGGGAAATGTGCAGCTGAGAGAGGCGCGTAGACGTGCCAAGGACAGTCGGATATTCATACTTGTTTTCCTGATCGGTGCCAGCTTCTCTTTGCTTTTCCTTCACTTTTATTAGCGACTTGTTATTTGCGAATGAGTTAATTTACAATTGCAGACGTGGCAATCAAAGCTAGTCTAGTATCAATATCAATGTCCCAGTCTCCTAATTGAGCTCAAAACAAGCTAGCAAAATGATAGTCGAACTCTACGGGGAACCTAATAAAGGAGTTTCCTCTGCTTCCTCCAATGCCTCTGCAGCGAGTTCGTCGCGCTCTGACGAGCTCTTGTGTAGACGCTGTATCTCCTTCTGCATGAGATAATAAACCACCCTGCATAAAGAGATTAGAGCTCTATAATTAACAGTGGTGACTTGATTACGAACGAGCTGGCTAAGACGGACAGCGAGATGCCGCCAAGAACTAAAAGGCCATTGATAATCTTGGTTTCTGTGTGCCATGGGTCAGCGGAAGTAGAATCTGCGACGTATGTCCGTACGAGTATCCATGTGATTTCTCTGTTCGCCATCTGAGAGTTTAGCAATACGAGACCCGACGAATACGTAAACCATGGCCTTTGGCAGGACAAACCAAGTGGCTATAAAGAACTGGAACAACGACACTGGCGCTATGCTCTAACGCGAAGCACTGAGACCAGTGCCAGTAGATAATTCGACAAGCTTACTGCAAATAGGGTGTTTGAGTAAACCCACGGCGGAAATGAGGAGACGCGGATGAGGATGATCAAGGGTAGGCCTCTTGATCGCTATATGGATCCCCAATGAAGTAAATAATCTGAAACTAAGGAAACGCACTGACAATTACAGCTTCCAGAGCCTGCCATTTTTCATTAGCGGAAGTCCATGAATGCAGCCTTTTGCTAAACATGATCCGAAGGATAACAAAAGCTATGGCGGAGCCTCCCAATGTTCCAAATGCTGCAGGAACGATGCCTTTTATGCCGTACGTGAAACCGCACAAGTGAAGCATCGTGGTGTGGCCAATGAAAGGGGGGAAGGAAATGACGACTGGGAGCATAAGCGTATTAACATGACTGAATCCATTCGGCGCAAGTCGAGAAAGTATACTTACTCATGGCACCGATAAGGAGCATATACCCGTAAGGAAGGTGACGAATGTCTTGAGCGATGTCATATGTGAATTGGGCAATGCGAGACGGGGTGACTACGACGATAAACGCAATTGAACAGGCATAGAAGAATAGAAGGAACCATATCAGAGCCTAGGGGTCGGGAAGGGGTTTTCAGTTAGCAAGAAGTTGGCGAGGGAACACTACAGACTGCAGTGGGTGGGATTCAACAGTACTGGTCAGACTGACCTTTCCAACTAGACTGAGTTTTTGATATCTCGAGCCAGCTGATTGTACGAGGCTCTTGAGGAAGCAAACAGCCTTAGCCAGTACTACTGCCATGGTTAACGGTGACAAGTTGATCGACGCGGGGAGACTCGTCAGCTAAATACGGCATCCCGGCGGCTGCTTTAAACAACTTTGTGCCCGAACCAACTTGAAGTTGATGGAGAAATTCTCTGCTTTCCGAGTAATTATTATAAAACAATACATTTTCCAGGTCGTATACTGACTTTTTCGCCCGTAGGACCCTGGCACGGGCATTCAGGTGCTTCTACCTCCAAAATTCAGCAAACGAAGACTCACTCCCGTACTTAGCCTTTCCTTGCCCCAGTCCCACCTCAAGAAAGTGACCTCTTCGTCACTTTTCTGACGCCCGTCAGAGTGATTGTCGCTGCACTAAGGACTGCCATCGTTGTTGTGCTTACTCTAGTTCATATTGTTTTAGTTCATGTGATCGGCTTCCTTTGTGTAAGTGACTGCAGCCTGGAGTTGACATATATGCTTTACTCATCGAACCAGCGTCCAGTTCCGCCATTGCAACATCTCATTTCGTGGTTGGGTACCGCCCTACTTGCGCGTCTCGCACTCTACGTGATAGGATTTTGGTGGGTGCCAACGGAGCTTGTTGTTCGAAAAAAAGGGTTAGCTTAAGGTGGTACTGGTACTGTTTTGAGATATAGACTCACAATGCAGTTAGAAAACTCCCTGAGAACAAATGGAATCCACGAGCAGGGGACCTCATAGTGTCAAACTGGTCTTCTTGGATACAAATCCTTTGGTTGGCATACCAGTAAGTTCTCTATTTTGTATTTGCAACTTTTCTAACGCTATGACAGATACAACCCGGTGTTCGTGTTGCCCATTGCAAACGCACCCACCGCACCTCCTTCCGCAAAAGGTGCATCACCCATAACGTACACTCCAGGACGAAAAACTGGCACCGGATCTGCAGCCATATCCTCAGTTTCACGCTTATCGACCTCACCAGAAGTCATTCGCGGTTTTCGTCAGGTGTCTTTATTAGAAATGATATCTTCAACTGGCAATACGCCATCGGCACCGTCCTCTGCGCCTGTATACAGTCTTGAAGATATCCGCCAGTCGGCGCGTCGTCCTGTCGTCGTATTTCCTGAATGCACGACCAGCAACGGCAGGTGTTTGCTTCGATTCGCTGATGTCTTTAATGGCGCAAGTGTTCCTGTGAAGGGGTACAGTATCTTCTTGATGTGTATGAGGTAGGTCAACATATCCCTGCGCTCGTGTTCTCGTATAACCAGGTCCTAGATACGATCCCCCAACAATTTCGCAACCCTCCTTGGCACACTCGATCCCGGAAACTACGCTCAACCCTCTGCGACATCTTTTCAACATTTGCACCTCTCTTGCTCCGCAAACCATCACAATCCGCCAACTTCCACTCTCAGAATCACCTAGTTCTCAACTCTTCATGGTCAATGAAGTGGTTCCTGAGCCCCGTTCCGACGTGCTTGCCGAAGTGTGCGCTGTGCTTGTGGCAAGAATGGGCAAGATGAAAAGGGTCGGGTTTGGATGGGAAGACAAGAATGCGTTTTTGGACTTCTATCGCAAAAGGCAATGATCTTAGATCTGTTCATCACCTCTAGCTATTTAGTCATGGAAGAATACATAGAGTATATCACGGCGAACCAGCCCAGCTGATGGTCACGTCCGCCTAAGGAAGGAAGCGTGACCATTAACCATCTTCAAAGGGGTTTTTTTGATTTTACATAAGTTACTATAAGACAAGTGCAGAAGAGAAAGCCACGCCGATATATTACAGTATTTAAGACCGTAGTCCACGTTCCAATAAGGAAGGAAAACTTGCTGGATGCCTAAAGATTCATCATGAGGTCATAACTTTGGGCACCATCCCAAATTCCGGAATCCCGCATGAACAATTTCCATCTTTCATCCATCCCAGAGTCTCCAGAAAGGAAAATTCCAAGGTCAGTGATATTATCATCAACCTTGATGTTCGTTGCGTCAACCAGACCGGGCTGGGTAAAGGGGGGGCTTTGAAAGGAAGAAGTCGACATTAAATCGGGTGTTTGAGTGGCAGGGGATGAAAATAGCGGGGGCGCAAGGCCTGGCGACATGAATTCAAACATAGGAGGCATGACGTTCCCCTGATGTTGGAAGGTTGCATCTCCTGTGCTTGTTGTGGCAAGTGGCATTGATGAGGGAGGAAGCATCTGTAAGAATTCCACGAGTGTGGGATGAACCTCGGGAATGGACTCTGAAGGTGAATGACTGTCGTCTGACGCTGGCGGAGTACTCGCGGTGGATTGCGATGGATCTGCGAGAGAAACGGTGGATGACTGTACTTTCCTGCGGTTCTGCTGCGAAAGGATCTTGCTGACGAGGACACGCGTCTGTCCGCCGAACATGGCAAGTTCGTCATCACCGCCCACTTCCGGAAGTAAGGAAGATGAACTGCCACGGAAGCTAGACGTTGCTCCACTGCGGTATTGTTCGAGCGCCTGATAGCCTCTCAGCTTGAGTTTGATCAGGATAGCCTGTAAAATCGTTTGAGTAAACGCTAAGATGAGGGGTATCGAACGATCTGCACCAAACCATGACGAGCACGACGTTGTGTCTCAGATCCTCGTGCAAATAAATCCACTGCAAGATTCAATTCCTCCCATGCGGCAGGTGCCATAGTCGATGATGGTGCTCGTGTGACAATGGATCCAACAATGACCTATACTCACTTAATTAATTAATTGCATCATGCACCAAGCCCGTTACATACCGCCGCAGACAACAAATGGCTCCAGATAGGCCACCAGCGCATGAAGAGCTCCGGGTAAACTTGGAAATTAAGGACAGTGGTCTTGATCGTCGACGATGCACAACGATATGCAGCGAGGAATGATGGTGCATAAGGACTACGAAGAGGATTCGCCGGGAAATCAAGTAAAGCCTGGGCAAAGAAACTGCGATGAATGTACAACATTGCTGTGAAGACGTCAGGAGGGACGGAAGTTTGTTGAGTTCGTGAGACTCAACTCGTTGTTCTGAACTGGAAAAGGATACGACCGCGGATATAAGCTGATGGAGTAGTGTACTCATCTTTGACGCTGGAACGATAAAGGTTCAAAGATGGTGGTAAGACATGCTCGCGAACCTTTCTGTCGAGGTCTAGGATAGTGTCATAACTTGGAAGTTCTGCGCTTAGGGTTAGTTCTGTAACTTGCGCGAACACGTCTCTTGTGAAAGTATGTTTCCATCGCCAAACTGCCGGAAGAAAGATGATTCAATGAAAAATATGATAAAAGCCACAACTCACACCCCACTTCGACCTCTCCTTCCTCATTCATGGTCATCGTCTCGTCCTCAGGAAACTCACAGTCTATGTACGATAACCTGTTCGAGGGAGGACGACCCAAAGCAAGACTCTATCCAATTCATCAAATGATGTGGCACCTAAAGAGCAAAGATGTCTCTCACATGAAAGAGATCTGCCCCAAATACTTCCCAGAATAGAGTACGTCGACGCTGAACAACTTTCGCGTTCATATTAAAACGGCTAGGATCTCGGTCTATACAAAAAAATGAAGGTTAGTGAAAACTGGGGGTAGGCAAACACGCACGAAGACCCATCTGTAGAAAGAAGGAAGATCAACGAAATATTTCAGATGATCAAACCAGAAACATACGCTCTGAGCTAATTTACTGGCAAGCGAGATGACGGACCACGCACTATCCAGAACATTTTGATGGCCTGCGTTTCCTCCGTTGCTGTAACAGTATCCCATCACAGCGAGAGCTTGTACCGTTTGAGTAGTAGGTGACTCAAAAACAGAGCGGAGTGATAGTGCTATACGACCAAGGTGGAAGTAATTCTCTGCCTCTTGATTGCATGGTGGTAACGTCAAGTCCATGAGGGCGCCCTGAGTAAAGACCATGTAGAGCACAGCAAGTGTGTGTGCAGGGCTTTCTGTATTGGGTGTAGATGTATTGTTCTTTCTCTTCTGAGCAAGAGCGTAAACAGGTGTCAGAATATCATGAATCAGCTCTTCTCGTCGGATGGGTTGAAATATCCAAGCGGCGTGCTCCATATATGTTTCGCAGAGTGCAGAAGCTCGTGGATACGTTGGTAAAAGGCTGAACAACGAGTCCAGGATGCTTTCACACCGATCATGATCAGGAATGCCAGTCAGACAGAAGGGAATGTTTGACGCCAATCGAGATATCTCAGCAGACATCTGTGGATGTTCGTTTGATAGAGAGGGTAAAGTTTCATCGAGTTCGGCGCCAGCCTGCTGAATAGCGACACAATTAATCATTTCTTGCACCTTTTGAGCCAGCATACCAAAAATAATGCCTGTTGGCCGTAATTGAGCTTTCACAAGATGAAGCAGAAGAATTGCTTACTTCTGAACCGGCAGAGCGTCCATAGTAATTCGATTCTCCTTCATTTCCGATAGTCAAAGTACCGAATGAACTTATGGCAGAATTACTGGTTTCATTTGTAGCATCGTTAGCAGGCTTCGGAGCTTCTGGTCCAAACTTGATGCCAAGTAGATCTTCCGAAAGAAGCGGATGGACATCGTCAGACACTCCAGCTTGGAAAATGGACAGTGCATCCTCAAGTTGTCGAATTCGCTGACCCATCTCCACGATCTTGCGATGCAGATGTTCAGTATCTGCGAGTACGAAACTAGGAATGACTCAGAACGATCGAGCGATATGAGAAGAAGAAATATATACCGAGTACCCTGCCCGGTTGAAAGACTACCTGTGGGTATCACAATACTGTTAGGGGCTGACTAGGTACATGATAGATAGACGCGAACCATTAGGACAAATGGTTTGGCAGCCTCGACGAACGCAAGATGCGCATGGTACTTTCTTGTCACATTTCAGTTTCAGCCTTGATACAATACATCAGGAAACCCCAGAAGTATACTTGAAAGCTGAATAATGACCTTCTGCACTCTGCGCAAGAAATTTCACCGCGAGCACGCTTGAGTTCTATGTCCTCCTCATTTGTTACTTTGCGAAAGGTACGACGAGAAGAAATTTTAGATGTATCCGGCGGCATAAATTGTTCCTGTGCGACCGGAACGGTGGTCCTAAGATGGAAGGCTTTGGGTGAAGTCAGAAAAGGCTTTAAAGCGCAGAGCCAAAGGCCGAGGAAAAGCCGTCGGCAGAAAGCTCGGCATAGGTAGAGAAATCAATAATCACGTGACTAAGGCGCGTCAACCATGAGTAGTACTTTTCGAATTCAACAGTCACCCCCGTCACGATCGCCTACCCACATCGATACTAGTAGCCTTACATTTCACTTCAAACATGCGCTGGCTCGCAACTAGCTTTACAATCCAGGTTCTTGCTACGCTGGCGGATGCAGCCATCATAAATAACACAAAAACGCGGGGCGTGACATACAACCTATACGATAAAGCACACTACCTACCCGAGTCACACTCCTTCGACCAAAGAAATGGATGGCAAGCGATCACTGTATCCAATCTAAACTACAAGTATCATGCGTCAGGTCACAAAGATCGCTCCTTCCACGAAGCATTGCGCCCGTCGTCCCTGAGCAAGACGCCCGCCAGTGTTCACGCATCACAATTCAAAGACAACGAAACCGCCGGAAAGACTTCAAGTACTAGATTTTTAAGAACTGTGGTCCGGAGCCTTGCTTCTGTTTTTGCAGGATTGGTAGGCAAAGGATCCCCTCAGGGCGTAACCATAACCTGGTAGGCAATTCCGGCTACACTGCAATTGTTGGGACGACTTAATCATCCATACATTGGCAGGTACACCGGCCATGACCTGGAGAATCCTAGTTGTTGGAGTAACGGAGAATGGTCACCGACGGTAAGCACCACATTTAAATGCAGTGATTGAACTTCAACATAAGTTTCAACAGGACGAGTCTTTCGTGGGTGCCGTGACCATGGAGGGCTGGACGACGAAACCTGAATGCTTCAAATTCATTGAGCGTAAGTTGTAACTTGATCCGACTTTGGTGCACACATGACTGTGGATTTAGTCTGCAACGGCAAGAAGAAATGTGTGTTTGTTCGCATCGTGGACACCTGTGCTGGGTGTGCCAAGGGATCACCTCATGTCGACCTTACCAAGGCAGCGTTCAGCAATCTAGCGGATCTAGACGAAGGTGTACTGGCTGTGCAAATGCGGGACGCGACTGAACCTGACAATTGGTAAGCACAATGCATTCACTATGGCTCGCATAACTGAACAAGTCACGGCAGGAACCTTGGTTTGTGGGGACCAAAGATCGAATCCTGATCCACTCTGCAGACGCTGCTACTTGTATCATTAGATCCTACGAGTACAACATCAGATCTATCCTACCTATTAAACCTTGATAGAAACCCTTTTTCTCTTTTTGCCATCTGCGATCCTCGCGCGAACCTTCTCCTCATCGAAGTCCTCCTCCTCGTAGAATTGTGCAGTCCTCTCTGCCTCTGTTCTTCGGCGAAGATGTTGCAATGCAACCAGATTATACCCGATAGTATCTTTTTCGCGACGCAATGATCGGCGTAAGTGCACACGTAACGGGATCAACGCAGTGCGCATGACGCGATTAGCGACTATCTGGTGATGATGGGTTTTCAAGAGGAAGAATAATATGCGAGAGACGAGTGAAATGTTCCAATCCTTTACACTGTGTCAAAGGTGACATCGAGAGACATTTGAAGGGAAACCTACTTTCTGTGCCCATAAGTCCAAGTAGTGCATTAAGGAGATGACCTTGCCAAATGGCAGCACTAGCAGTGCGTCATGCAACGCAGCGCTGGATATTTTCTCCACAACTCGTAAGACATATGCCTCAGGTTCCAAGTCATAGGCTGCAAGAATGGGATTTCGAGGCGGTGGCTGGATACCTGTAGCCTCTAGTGAACCCTCTTGAGCAACATTTGCTTCATACTCCTGGAAGGCAGCCCGCTCGGTATCGGCGAGATCCAATGCTTCCATAATGCGTTCGCCAGCCATGAGTGTCTCTGAGGTTTGCTTGGTGACTGCGGCTGCCTCCTCAGAGGGTGCATCAGTTTCGTTGTTGTTTACGATGGATACATCAGGATTGTTAAGTGCATCTGCAATCTCGTTTTCATAAATTTTTTCGAGCTCCCGTTCTCGCTCTTCTTCGATAAAGAGCTAGATCATCAAGTCACGACGTGTTATCAAAAAGAACGTTGTAACACGGCTCACCGGGTCGTCGAGTTTCTCCCAAACCCGGATAGACTTGTCGTGCGAGCCCGTCACTACGAATTTGGCATGGTTGCTAACGGCCAATGCCCAAATCTCGCTGTGGTGTCCATCAAGTTTTTGAATGTTCTCAAACTATGCGAGATTCATGGGTGATTTGCAGGTGGGAGGAGAAGCCATCTCACCTTGTCACCATCCCAGTACTTGAGCATCTTATCTTTGCCAACAGTCCAGAAGTAATGAGACTTTCTTTCGAATAGTACCTGCATCACACTCTCCTCGTGGGCAAATATTGACTTGTGACAGTCACCGAAGTCAAGACCCCATATCTTGACGTTTTTGTCAGCAGAGCAGGTAACAATGAGCTTGGAATCATCCGAAATGTCCATTGATAAAACAGGCAACTGAAAAGGCATTGTAACTTCATTCATGATCAACGAGGACATTTTAGGTTTACCTTGTGACCGTATAGAGAAAGAAAGAACTTGAGGGTGTCTTGATAAAAAATCTTGACCGTGGAGTCCAGTAAAGCAACCGCCAATAGCTTTCCATTCGGGCTGTATCTGACCGACAAAACTTCGTCCGTCATCTTCAACGTTTTCGTGTGATTTAATGTTAGTAATTTTTTGGATCGCGTCTGGTGGTTCCTTAGGATTGGGGAAAGTTTATTCAACACAATAAGCACTGACCTCATCATTGGATGTAACGGTGTGCTCGAACTCCCAAAACTTGACTTCCTTATCAGCACTGCCACTGACTAAAACTTGCTCGTCTGGGCGAACATGTATTGACCAAACAGTGGAGCTATGAGCTTTGACGGTCTCAATGAGGGCTGAAGACGCCAAATCATATATCAATATCTCCCCGGACTTTGTCCCGATGGCGATCTGAAGGATACATCATAAAGCGTAATACTTTCGCGAGAGAGAAGACCTACATGTCTGTCTCCAGGAAGGAAGGTGCTGCATATAGCGTAGCCGCAGTCCATGGTGCGTATACATGACGTTGTTTTCAGGTTCCATAGTTTCAAGGAACCTTCCACCATATACATATTAGTGACGAACTCAAATCACTATATGAACTTACCGTTTGACGCTGAAGCGAGAATCTGATCATCTGCGCTCAAGCACATAGTTCTCACATCCGTTCGATGTCCAGGAAGATCAACTGAGAATATACGAGTAGCTTCAGGTATCTCTTCCTTGGACTTCGTGGGAGGTGGTACGTTGTACACTTCGAGGGCATTTGACGGCAAAGCCACAAAGAGCTGCGATGTGATGATCAGGATCATTCAGTGTTCGATGGATTCAACACGAACCTGAACGCCAGGCTTCGATGCGGTGTCTTTGGAGCCAAAGTCGAATGATCGAACTTTTGCGCTTGCTCGAACAACAAGGTAAGGGGTGAAAAGATCAATCACGTTGATCTCCTGGTCAACATCCATGGCGTCATCCGCGGCATCATCAACATCTTTCCCTTTGTTTTTGCTTTTTCCCTTCTCTTTTGCACGTTTCTTCCGCCTAGCTTGCTTCTTTCTAATTTCCTCCTCAGTTCGGATACGAAAGATTTCAATGGATCGGTCATGTGATTGAACAGCAAGGTATGGTTGTGACGGGTGGAATAAAATCTGGGATACGCGGTGACGTGACGAGAGTGGGAGGCTGGTGACAAAATGGACTATCTTTGCGACCTATAAACAAGATGGAGTTGAATTCACTGTTATGAAATTGTTCATAGTATACTTGCCTCGCCTGCCTCATTTTCTACCAGACCCTGCGATAGTACTTCGTGATCAATTCTCCAGGCTTTAACCTCGCCCTCACTGCTTCCGGTGAAGATCAAGTTCTTCTGTGGATCGATATCCAGGGAGCAAACTTCAGAGCGGTGAGCAACAATAGTCTGAATACAGTGCTGAGTGGAAGTATCCCATAACTTTATGAACGTGTCTTTCGACGTCGTGAGTAAAATAGAAGAGTGCGAGTTAGTCGAAGTGGAAGGGAGTTCGGGCTCTGAAAGGAATCGTATCGTTGTAATTTGATTGCGATGACCTCGGAGGCTTAAGTAGATGTGAGAAAAGATTCATCAGAAACTTGACAGCGCGTACCGGTAGAGACCAGCTTCGGCTACAACATCCCATACAATAATATTCGTGTCTTGTGAGCCGGAAGCAAGCCGGGCTCCTTGTGCGTCAAATGCGAGTGCAGTGACGGACTTTTGGTGGCCGTTAAACGTAGCAACGACAGAGACAGAGGCGCCGTTCCAAAGGCGCACTGAACCATCAGCGTAACCCACAGCGAAAATGTTTTCTTGAGGAGAACGGCATATGCAGGTAACCTCAGCTCTGTGACCTGTTTCATGCCACATCGCGAGCTGCTGCACTTGAATAGAGCTTGAGATCTCGAAATGAAATCCACGTACCATTTGCCCTTTCTTCATATCCCATACAAGCACATCCTCGAGCGCCGGGACATATGCCAATTTGCCGTCATACAGGGAGTTGGAGGACGAACTGCATATCAATCCAAAGGCCTATTCAACTGTGAGCACAATCCCAATAAGAAAATAGCCACATACCTGGGTTGGCCCGTGCCGCAAGTAGCTTTGCACCATCGGTATAGGCTCCACCTGCTTTCAACCTGCAGCCCGACCAGAGGCAAGAAAAATATGAGAACCTGAGAATAGCATTTTCTTCTCACATTTTATCAATATCCATGCTCGGCACCAATATAATGCATGAAACTGGTCGTGCTAGCTTACACCCTCGTGATCCAAGTAGATAGGAAGTAAAAGCTCGAGCTTACACGACCCATTATCGAAGATCTCCCTCAGTTTACTCGTCTCAGCTAATCTTCATTGAATGCGTAGAATGATGCTTCCAACTTATCCCTCCAGCCCAGAGGCAGCCAAACGTTTTATTGCATTCGTGAACGCATCGCCAACTCCTTTCCATGCCGTGCACAATGCATCTGCACGATTGGAAGCGTCCGGATTCAAGAAGGTGAGCCGTGTCACAAGAATCAGATCATATGTCCGATAACACATCGCAGATTCGGGAAGCAGACGATTGGGAGAAGACTCTGCAGGCCCGAGGGAAGTACTTCTTTACCCGGTCAGTCAGCTCACTTGTCACTTTATACAATCTGATTCGTATCACAGGAATCAGAGCTCCCTAGTAGCTTTCACCCTTCCGCCAAACTGGAAGCAGGGCACGGGCTTATCTATCGTGGCAACGCACGTTGATAGTCCTAATCTAAGAGTGATTATCTTGACGATCATCGTCATCATATGCAGTATCTAATCTTCGATCAGGTGCGCCCCATATCCAAGCGGGAGAAAACAGGGTACCTTCAGGTTGGAGTAGAAACTTATGGGGGAGGTATCTGGCATTCTTGGCTCGACCGGGACCTCTCCTTGGCCGGGAGAGTTGTGGTCACACAACAAGATGGGACTTTTCATTCAAAGCTCATCAGGGTTGACCGTCCTCTCTTACGTATTCCCACCCTCGCCATCCATCGTCAGTACTCTCGCGAGTATCTTTGGAGTATCGAAGCTAATGGCCAGTGTAGTGGACAGAAACACCAATGACAATTTCAAGTTCAACCAGGAGACGGAATTTGTACCCATCCTTGGCCTTGTTTCGGACACCTTAAACAAGCCATCCAATGATGGTGAGGGCGACGAGGTATCACGTCCTGTGACAGCTAGTAGTATCCAGGGAAATCATCACCCGGCCCTACTCTCCGTCATTGCCGACGAGCTGTCAGTTTCTCCTGAAGAGATTCATGATTTCGAATTGTGTGTGATAGAGCTTCTTGAACTTTCGTGATTCCTAATGTTCCCTTAGGCACCTATATGATACTCAACCTTCCGCCTTGGGAGGCATTAGCAATGAATTCATGTTCAGCTCTCGCATGGACAACCTTGTTTCCTCGTGCGTTACCAAATGTCTTAATACAGACTGAGTCGCTCATTGCAATTAATCCCAGCTTCTGCGCCGTTGATGCTATCTCCACCTATGTCTCATCTCCCAATTTCAATGCTCTCGAGGGCAACGTCAATTGCATTGCCCTCTTCAATCACGAGGAAATAGGCAGCGTCTCCACGTCTGGAGCAGAATCTTCATTGATTCCGTCGCTCTTGCAACGTCTATCACCTACTCCTGCCCTTCACTCACGTTCTGTTGCGCAGTCGTTCCTTGTGTCGGCTGATATGGGCCATGCCATTCACCCAAACTACACCTCAAAACATGAGAATAATCACAAGCCGGTGATGAACGGAGGTATCGTCATCAAAACCAATGCGAAACAGCGATACGCCAGTGACGCCATCGGGTCCTTCATTGTGAAGAAGCTCGTCGAGCGCAAAGGAGGCAGAGTTCAAGAGTACGAGGTTCGAAACGATATGTGAGTGTGTATTTATTTTTAGAAGTTTTCTCTTGACCATCTCCCAGGGCGTGCGGGTCGACCGTTGGACCAATGCTATCGAAGATTGGTCTGCGCACAGTAGATGTCGGCAATGCTATGTTGTCAATGCACTCCATTCGTGAGACTGCAGGATCGCATGACGTCCAGAACGCGATCGACCTGTTTACCTCCTTTTTTGAAGGGTTTGCTGAATTGGATAAGACGCTCACTGTAGAATAGTTGTGCCATATACACCTGCTACACTACAATCACTCATGTGGCTTGGGTGCTCTCTCAGGGATATAAATATGATGAGAAATACACAGCCTATCGTTTTTGCCGTTTACTTGATGTGCGATCCGAATCTACCGCTGAATGTGATGCAGGTCCCGATAATAAACTGCGCTTCTTGGCTGTCCTCGAGTAGTGCGCCAACACCCATTCTCTTTCTGCCTCTGTCTGTTCTATAGTGCCTTGCCGTATCTCGTACGCTGAAAAATGCAACTCAGTCGACTAGCAACAAGCTGATGCGATCACGCTCACGTTTCATCTCAAAGCGCGGCCCAACCTCCGCTAGTTGAACGTCCCGATGTACTTTTACAAATACATGATGTCTAAGCATGTTAAGATCCGGCACATTTCTTTCTTGAAGATCAACTCACCTAAAAGAAATGAAGTCTCCCTCATTTGAGAACGTCATCACGCGCTTACTGTCCTCTTTCGGCACAGGAAACAGGAATTTTAGCACATCTCGTGTACGGACACCGAGTTTGGATGTGAACTCTTCAAAGATGAGGTGTGGATACTGTTCTGAGACGGTGGAGGACTTGTATGAGCCTATGTCATGCCGTAGGGCGACATTGTGCAGCGTGAAATAGACGGTAGGTCCGTGTGGAAAGTGCGAGACGATCATTGCATCTGTGGAATGCGCAAGTGAAATTGAGTGCAAGAATGAATGTGATTCTGGGCTGGCGTACCGGGAACACCACGGTGCTCGTGAAGGACTATGAGATCAGTGATGTCGTTAGCACGACAAGCGTCCGCCAACTCTTTTATAACATAGTTTCCCCGGTTGATTCGATGCGAGTTGGGAAAAACGAGCCGCATTTCCTTTGCGAAATGTCAAAAAGGGACGAAACTGAACGATGGATACGTGCACGGCGTACTTTTGCGAACTGCAACAACTTGGAACTAGGGTCTCTGGAGGTTGTTACAATAATTTTTGGGTCCTGAATACCAGCGCGAGAGTATTCGCTATCGATATGTGTTGACGGTTCTGATCAAAGGACCTGGTAAATAAAATACACCAATTCAGCATCAGGGATGATTGTAGCTCACCTTCTTGCGCCTCATCAAAAGCCAAGTCCTTCCCAAGTGTCTTTGCATCGTTCTTGAGCTCAGTAGGTAGTTGTTTTCCAGATGCAAGTGCATCCTTGAGTTGCCGTTTGCGCTCGTATGTTTGACGTTCTTGAGCCTCGAGGGCCTTGGCATAAATGTATTGTCGTCGCTCGCGTGTTTGCCGCCGAATCTAACAATTTTGGTCAACTGCGAAAACTCGGGAAAGGGATTGGAGGCATTACCATCTTCACATCAACTTATTAGATCCAAGGCAAAAGCGTCACTTGGGATAGTAAAAATCGCTGATCACGTGATCGTACTAGTCAGAGAGGGGAAGTTCAGATAACTATCAATGGCATTACTCGCAAGTCTGGAAGGTACAAATACGGAAGAATTAATGTAGAGTAGGATATTAAATAGACGAATAAGTTGTGTGTGAATCTATAATAGCCATTGAACACCGGCAAGAATATGAAAGCCATGAAACTCAGAAATCCTCATCAAGAGAACTGGAGGAATGAAATGAGGTAATTTACCAGGAGTAAAATGAGACGCGAACTCACAACACCCTTGACGAGGACGCCCCGGGACTGTTCGAATGCCTGACATGTGCCTTCGCATAGTCAGAAACGCGCTTCTCAAAGAAATTCGTCTTTCCCTGCAAAGAAATCATGTCCATAAAATCAAATGGGTTGGTGGAATGATAAATTTTTTCGTTGCCAAGCGATACTAGAAGACGGTCGGCGACAAATTCAATGTACTGGCGCATCTGAGTTGCGTTCATTCCAACGAGACCGACTGGGAGAGCATCTGTGGTACAGAATCAATACCGGCCCAAGATAGCGGATTAGATAATAGAGATATGCCTGTTAAAAACTCTTGTTCGATGCGGACAGCCTCTTCGATGATTTGTTGTATGACGTTTGGGTGTGGTCTCCGTTTGAGATGGCTAAATAAAAGACAAGCAAAGTCTGTGTGCATCCCCTCGTCACGGCTGATGAGTTCATTTGAGAAGGCGAGGCCTGGCATTAAACCACGCTTTTTGAGCCAGAATATCGATGCGAAAGAACCGGAAAAGAAGATGCCCTCAACAGCAGCAAAGGCAACTAGCCGGGTAGCAAATGTGGCATGTTTGTCAGATATCCATCGTAACGCCCAGTCTGCCTTGCGCTTAACGGCCGGTATGGTCTCTATTGCATCGAAAAGATACTGCCGCTCATTGACATCCTTAATGAGAGTGTCGATAAGGAGTGAATAGGTCTCGGAATGGATGTTTTCGATCATAATTTGGAAACCGTAGAAGCATCGAGCTTCTGCGATCTGTACCTCGTTCGAAAATCGCTCAACCAGATTCTCATTGACTATGCCATCCGAAGCAGCGAAGAAAGCTAAGACATGGGAGATGAAATGACGTTCGTTTGGAGTTAGACGGGTATTCCAGTCGACAATATCGGTAGAGAGATCCATTTCTTCGGCAGTCCAAAAGGAAGCCTCGGCTTTTTTATACATGTTCCAAATCTGTATATTGTCGGTCAAGTCTAGCACAGGTGTCAAGCTGGCTCACTTCGTGATATTGTATAGGGAAGAGGACGAAGCGCCTTTGAGAAGGCATGAGGAGCGGTTCATATTCTATTGGCCAGTGAGACTGTGGGGACACAACGCAATTGGCGAAAAGGAGCGCACGGTCTTCAGGAACTGTGGACTCGGATGACACACTAGAGTTATTAACATGAGAATCATCAAGCTGCTTGTGGAGAGAGAGATGCCGAAGTGACTCCTATCGTAGATGTCAGTCAAAGGCTTGCCGGTTAGCAATGAGCAAGAACCTCGATGGAATTGTGGACTGGAACAGACATGATCAAGTACAGAGTGCAGTTGTGAGAGGAGGATGAGTGTCAGACATATGTTGGACTCGGATTTAGTGTCGGAGCTCGATGCTGACACGCCGCGCTTTGTAATACACTTGGCTATAATTTACATTTCGTGGCACATATATAAAGCGTAGACTACATTTTCTTGTACATTACGCGTTATCAGCGGGTTCCCTGTTTAGTCGTACTTAGAAGAACGTGTTGAATTTCCCGCTAGTCTCGGACACGTTCCAAGTACGACAAATTCAAGTTTACAGGGAACCCATTGATAACATGTAATGTACAGACTCGGAAAATGCAGTCTAGCTTATATATTTACATTTTGTAGCACATGTACAAAGCGCGGGCCCCGTCGTGCTATGTCAGTGTCGAGCTCCGGCACTAGTACTAAATCCAACACTGTGAGCGTGTCCGAGACCAGCAGGAAATGCAATAGTTGGGACGAATAGGACTCTTCGGGACAACGATGACTTGTGCATGTGAATGTAATGCTATATTTAGCAAGTGAATAACGAAATCACGTGATGAGAGTTTTTTTACATTTAAATTTAGAACGTTAACGATGGGAATACCGTTATTCCTCAACCAATCATATTATTTTTTGACGCGTCCACAATACTACCCAACAAACACGTCGCGTAATGTTGAAAATGAGTTGTGGTTGAATCGAACAAATACATACAACTAAGATCCTGAACGTTTAAATTCAACATCGACTAGCCCTTCGACTTCCTTGACGAACATCCATCTCTTGTCATATATTTTCCTTGAGTTTTATCTCTTCGTCGCGTTTCCTTTTGCAAATGGCATCTACCCTTGCTCCTGTCCGTGTATCCTCCCCTGCTCCTACTCCAAGCAAGAAGGTTTGCCTATTCCAGTCTCATATTCGTTTACTGAATGTGTCCGTCAGGCTGCTGCAGCCTTGGAAGCCTTTTCACTAGCCTCGCCCAGCAAGCCACTACCGCACAAGGACATGGACGCTCTTCCGGTCATTGATGACCGCAAGCGATCCGTTTCGCCAGACTCTGAGAAGGCTGAGGGCCCCGAGGTTGTGGAAGAGGAAGACCTTGACGAGCTTCGCAAGAAGTTTGTTGGTGAGGTTGACCTACCTGAAAGTTAGTGGCTTATTTCGCAATACGAACATTGACCTTACCTTCCATATAAGGTGAAGAGCCATTGCTCAAAGAATCAAAGCGTCGCTTTGTCCTCTTCCCAATTCAGTACCATGAGGTTTGTTATAGCTTCTCGTCATCTTAGCATCTTGGTTTTAATTAGTTCCGCAGATATGGCAAATGTACAAGAAAGCTGAGGCATCCTTCTGGACTGCTGAGGAGATGGACCTCTCAAAAGATGTTCATGACTGGAAGAACCGTCTCAATGACAATGAGCGCCACTTCATATCACACGTCCTCGCTTTCTTCGCTGCATCTGATGGTATCGTCAATGAAAACCTTGTAGAGCGTTTCTCCAACGAGGTTCAGGCTGCCGAGGCCCGGTGCTTCTACGGCTTCCAAATTATGATGGAAAATATTCATTCCGAGACCTACTCCCTCCTCATCGATACCTACATCAAGGATCCCAGGCAGCGTGAATACCTGTTCGACGCAATGGAGACCATTCCATGCGTCAAGCGCAAGGCTGACTGGGCACTCAATTGGATTACCGACCAACGCTCCACTTTCGCTGAACGGTTGGTGGCATTCGCCGCTGTCGAGGGCATCTTCTTCTCTGGTTCCTTTGCGTCCATCTTCTGGCTAAAGAAACGTGGTCTGATGCCCGGTCTTACCTTTTCCAATGAACTCATCAGTCGTGATGAGGGTATGCACACCGACTTTGCATGTTTACTCTTCAGCCACCTGAAGCGTCGCCCACACCCTGACACCGTAAAGCGTATCATTGTTCAAGCTGTCACCATCGAGCAGGAGTTCTTAACTGGTCAGTCATTGCCATTGCCCCCTTTCTTCTTACCTTGACTGATTTATTTTATTTTTATTTTGTAGATGCACTCCCTGTTGGTCTCATTGGCATGAACGCAACGCTCATGCGCCAGTATATTGAGTTCGTCGCGGATCGTCTGCTGGTATCGTTAGGCAATGACAAGGTGTACAACGCCACCAACCCCTTCGATTTCATGGACATGATCTCGCTCCAAGGCAAGACGAACTTCTTCGAGAAGCGTGTGTCGGACTACTCAAAGGCAAACGTTAACCTCACAAATACTAATACCGAGCAAGTCGCCAGTAAACTCTTGTGAGTACGCTATCCTCCAGGCAGGCGTGTCATCTGACGTTATTCGTGCAGTTCACTGGAAGAAGACTTCTAGTTATGTCACATTAGCCTTTGTTGATTCCATGTTACGCCTTACCCATGATACCACACGCCTATTATTTTTTTCATCACACCTGATTCTGCAGCATGTTCTCTAGATATGTTATCATTATGCACCATGTAATACTTAGTGTCATCAGTAGTAGTAGCCTCGTTTCCAATATCAAATGTTTCAAAGAACCTGCTCATTCCTTATCTGATGCCCAACTGCCTAGTCGACCCGAACAATTTGAGATGACCTCTGACTGTATTATTAATTCGCCAGCTACAGTTGAAGTAGGTACCAGAGGTACGATACATGGAAGTCTGTCACTCCGCTTGTTCTCAAAAACGGTCGTGATCGCATGTCCTACGCGTCTACAGTGCGTATGCATAGAACGACTGTCTTCGCTTCTATTTCGTCTGCCGGCAATTGACTAATAATGCATAAAAATTTTATGGTCCTGACGCTATGCATTATGAACATACGCATTGTATTGGGCAATATAAAAGTAACGCGATCGCAGATGGGCTTATATACACATATTATGTTCAGCTTGCAAGATGTATACTTGACGACTGATGCATCGATGAACGCCCGGTATATAGGAAGCACCATCGCACTACAGGGTAGCAACCTGTAACCGCATGATACAACGTGACATGATGCGCGTGACAAAGGGTCTGAAACTTACCTTTCGACATTCGTTGTCGCATTTGTCAATGAGCGGTACTCCCAAACATTCTCAGAGCTCCGCTGCTCATGACCATGACAACTCGCAGCAGTCGCATGCATTGAGGCATACCTCAAGCTGGAAGTGGTCGGACTTCTTGAGTGATACTCTGTCTCAGTCCGAAACTGATTTATTACTTCTCTCCACTGCGTTCAAGTTTCTCTTGTTCCCAGCATAGTAGGCCTGTTCATATATGTTTTTGCGCGTCCACTCATCCTTGAAGTCGCTCTACGGATTTCGAAGTCCACAGAAACTGGCTGGCTATAACGCATTCACTTCCTATCTCTCGATGGTATTATGATGTACGTCTTGAAGCTCTTTAGATTCTATCACCAGCTTATTGAACTGCAAAGACTACTTCTGAGTGGAGTGAGTTCTGAAAAGCTTGTAAATCACACCGTCTCATCTGATCTTAGCGTTGGATTATCCTCCACTCTTTGCATATTTCGAGAAGCTGCTGTCTATACCCGCCTCGTTCATTGACCCGAAGATAGTTGATCTCCACAACCTTCAATATGATGCATGGACAGTCATTATATACCAACGTATGACCGTTATTCTCTCTGAGCTAGTCCTTGGTGCGGCTCTTTTGAGGTGAATATATCTTGATTCTTTTTAATGATGCGCTAATTCTCGAGGGAGGTTTATTCGTGGCTCTATCGATCCCTCTCGTCAGCGGATTCTCTCTGCATCCTTGTTTCTTCACCCAGGGTTCCTTATTATTGACCACATACACTTTCAATACAATGGGTTCATGTTCGGGATATTGCTATGGTCGATATTAATGGCTCGTGAAGTAAGAGCACTATTCATACTTGAGCACAATCTTATCGCAATTATAGGGCAGAAAACTTGCAAGCGGCATACTCTTTGCCGTTCTTTTGAACTTCAAGCACATCTATATGTATCTAGCGGTATGAGTTTCCACACCCCTCATGGTCATCAAGTCATCGGGTTGCCTCCACAGCCTGCTTACTTCATTTACCTTTTGAGGTCATACTGCATGTCTCCCACAGGGACGATCATCCCCACCCGCTTTATCTCACTAGCGAACTCCGTCCTGCTTGTGTTCCTAGCCTCTCTAGGACCGTTCGTTTTGATGGGCCAACTCCCTCAACTCCTTTCCCGTCTGTTCCCTTTTACGCGTGGACTGAATCACGCTTACTGGGCACCGAATGCGTGGGCCCTGATCACTGCCGCAGATCGTGTACTTTTGCAACGTTCGTGATCTATCATTCTTCCTCTACCAAACTCACACTGGCCTATTAGTGGTAAGACATTTTGACGTTGGGCTTCCAGTGAATGAATCCGGCATTGCATCGACATCCCGGGGCCTTGTAGGTGACACGGTCTTCGCGGTGGTCCCGAATATCAAGCCCTTTCACACATTCGTCATCACAGTGATCTTCCAGATGGTGGGCGAGATAATGCTGTACCATTGACGAACATTCCTCTGATAATATAGCTCAGGTCTATCTTATAAAACTATGGAGAGCACCAACGTACAAATCGTTCGTGACTGCTTTAACGCTTTGTGGCTACGCGTCGTTCATGTTCGGGTGGCATGTGCATGAGAAGGCCGTTCTGCTCGTATTAGTGCCTTTTACGTGCGTAGTTCTCATCACTCTTTTTAACCAACTCACCACTTAGTGTTGCAGGCTTTTGGCTGCAGAGAATTATGCGTACTACAAAACGTTTGTTATTGCAAGTGTTGCGGGGATCTTCTCTCTCTTCCCCTTGATTTTTACACCAGCAGGTTTGTTTTCGTGCTGTGACTTCTTTCAAGTATTAATGGAGCAACAGAGACATTTGTGAAGGTCACCTATTCCCTCATATGGGGGGCCATGATCTTACGCCCCTTACACAAACAGATCTACGAGTGAGCATTGATTATACAGGGATGTCTCCCACTGCTGAAACTTCAAACAGGTTTCCTTCATCCTTACCTTGGGTACTGTTGGAGAGCTTCGAGAACGCATACCTCTATGGCTTTGCTCTCCTCCAGGTCTTTGTCATCCTATTCCCTTTCATCACTGGCGGGAACGCAGACACAGAATTTCTACCTCTGATGGCGACAAGTGTTTACTGTGCGTTGGGACTCATATGGGCGTTTATCCGGCTCAGCACCCTGTACATTTCACACCAGTACTAGTTGATATAATGGGTCGTGCAGGGCGAATCGTATAGATTGTGGACGACTGGAGGAAGACCGCTTCAGATTGCAGTACATCCTTGTCTTCTAAAACGTGAACTGGCCCAACTTTCTGATTTCGAACATGCCCCGAACAACGGCACTGACCATACAAGTGAACTCTCACGAATCGATGTCGATGAATTGTCAAAACTTTCGTGATTCCTTCTGAATAAAAATTACAAAACTCTCCAATGTACACCTCTCTCTGCTAGGGACGACCGATCTCTTGGAGTTCGTCGATGTTAAGCTATTATCAGGACGTTGTAAAGAAGCACGATCGCAAATAGCACCCCGCAAGGAAGACAAGAAATTATTGAAATGACATCGATTAATACAATGGGGTGTTACCGCGAATGACTTGTAACTTGTTCAAGACCAAAAATCCAAGACGCAAGGAAGAACTTTAAGAACATACTGGTTTGAAAGTGATTTTTGCGGATTTGTTTTTATTTTTGAATTTTTGCAGTAAATTATACATTATAAAAAGTCTACTAGCTAGATATTCTGGAGTTGCAGGCATGTTTCAATCATGACAGGCGGAAGTGCTTATCCGATAAAAGACCCTTAGAAGGAGTCGAACACTGCTGTCCCGACGTTCATGTTTCAAGCATGACGGGTGTGAGTACTTATCCGATAAACTACAAGATAGTTGTCAATGATGAAAATGGAAGCTTGATAATTGGAAACAAAAAAACAAATTTACTGAGCCTGTCAAAAAAAGTCTCGTCATGTTTCCAGCATGACAAGCATGGAGTCGAACGCCGCTCCCCCTGAGCCATGTTTCAAGCATGTCGGGAATACGTATCCGGTACACTACCAGATAGTTGTCGATGTTGAAAATGGAAGCATGATAATTCGAAACAAAGAGCAAATTTACTGATTCAGAGTTATCAAAAAAAAAAGTCTCCCTAAGTCATGTTTCAAGCATGACAAGCAAGGAGTCGAACACCAGGTCCGCTCTCCCTCAGCCATGTTTCGATCATGACCAGGGGGAGTACTGATCCGATACGCTACCAGATAGTTTTCGATGTTGAAAATGGAAGCATGATAATTCGGGATAAAAAAACATATTTACTGAGCTTATCAGAAAGTCTCCATGTCTCCCGAACTTCGAAGTCATGTTTCAAGCATGACAAGCGTGGAGTCGAACACCGCTCTCCCTCATCCACGTTTCAAGCATGACGGGCGGGAATACACATCCGATGCACTACCAGATAGTTATCGATGTTGAAAATAGAAGCATGATAATTCGAAACAAGAAGCGAATTACCTTGCTTGCAAGGTATTCTGGCAACTCATAATTCACTTTCCCACCAACGTTTTTTCCCACCACGTGATGAA